>JAYJLV010056708.1:0-14294 GCA_036873485.1 Torymus texanus
GAGAAAGAGAGAGAGAGAGAGAGAGAGAGAGAGAGAGAGAGAGAGAGAGAGAGATAGAGAGAGTGAGGAGTGGCACAAGTTCAACAGTCGCGCGCGCTCTGATCTTTCTTTCTTTCTTTCCTGCTTGCGCTTCTTCACTGTGTCAAATGTTATAATTGCCAGGTATTTTTAGGTGCGAGTCTTCGTTTTTTTTAAAAAACATTTATTACATTCAAGCTGAGAAGTATAACGCTAGAGTGACACATCTATTCGAAGATATATATTATAAGAAGTTTGCGCAGCTGGTACTATCATTAACATTCGGGTTGAAAATTCGTATCGATTTCGCGGCGATTTGACAGTATATATGATGGTAAAGAAAAATAATAGTACTCAAATTGAGATGTTTCGAGAGGAAAACATGTTTTCAACGCGGAAAGTGTATGTTGTGGTATTATTTGCTGTTATACGTTTGAGCGAGTGATCATAAAGAACGAATAAAGCGAGCGCGTGAATCGGAGAAGGTGGCGCGATACAGCTTCAAATATTTCATGCTATTGTCATCATATTATATACGTGATTTCAATATTAAAACAATTGTTGGAAGTTTGATAATATGGATTTTATGTGCTGTGCAGAAACAGTAAAATCAATGAATACTTGAAATGTGATTTTTGCATTAGTTTTAAAAAAAAATATAGACAAAACTCTTGAAATGTATTACTAATCAAATTAGATAATAAATTGTGACCTATGAAAGAAATTAAACCGATTTATTTTGAGTACATAATTATAATGATAAGCATAATTAAATAGGATATGACAAAAAATCATTTCTGTCCTATATTATTATTATTATCATTTTTTATGGATTTGAATTGGAAACAATAACATGAGAAATTTCAAATAATCATATATGCAAAGCCCCATTTGTTCTATACTTTATACTATTATACGACGTAAACATAACCATGTACTCTCAGAACATTGCAATATTCCACATTTACAAATAAACACTGAACATAAATTTGCAATTCGATTTCATCCTCTTCTCTCGAACGTTATATATTCAACCAAACAACCTTTTTATTCTATCACAATCCATGACCATACATCAATCTTCAATAATCGCTCTTCCACGAAAACAACAACGCCTTCCGCGTTATCCACAACAACATATAAACATCTGTAGACAACGATTCAGGGCAACACAATAATTGCCATTATTACGGTACAATTGAAATCGATGTTATAATGCGATGCTCGCGATCTATATCATCAATACGCACTCACCCAAAGCAGCAGTATACGAGTAGGGTATACAGAGAAAGGCTAATTACCGAAGGTACATAGACATAAGGTCTATATATATTTGCACGGATAAGCAGCTTATCAGCGGTTAATGGCATGACTGTGTTGTGGGAGGTAAGAGAAGGGCTGATCGTTGATGGTACAATGGTAGTTGACAATGGTTGTTTTGAGCAAGGACGTTACGTATATACCAGTTAAGTGTATAACTTTTAATGATATTAGGCGGATGAAAATGGACATCAAGAAGAAGATAACATTGTTTCGTCTCTGTCGTCTATAATGGAGCAAAATAGTTTTGGTTAGTTGTAATAATAATATTTATTAGTAGAGGGACGTAAATTAGGGTAAGTCGAAAGTCGTAATATTAGATCCTAACGCAAGAAAAAGAAGAAACTTCTGGACATTATTTTACAGGAAGAAAATAAAATTAAAATTAAAAACGAGCTTTCATTTTTGTTCTTTTTTCTAAAATAAAATAAACCTTGATAGTTTTGGAATTTATAAAAATTTAAAATGCATAGAGTAATGTATACGTACAACTTACTTCCTCAAAATTTTCTGTTCGACTGCCTGCATATTTTGGTGCTTTTTAATTTGGCAACTTCAAACTTTCATAAAATTTGAAAAAAATCTATAGTTCCTTATATATAGAGTTCCTTATTCTATATAGAAGACATAGATCAAAATAAAGTAAAGTAGAAGATTAAATAGTTACCGTCTGAAGGAGAGTCTATTTTCAAGTTTTTTTAATCCTATTATTCTCTAGTTAATTAGCTAAGAAAATGAAAATATTGATTTTTTGCTGTCATCAAAAAGTAGTACTGAATCGGTAACTGACACTTTAATATTTTTGAAATTTCGAGAATCTTTAATAGACAATAATGAATATCGAAATATTTGAAAAATATGCTAGAACATTTATCCTAGAAGCATATATATTCATTTATTATGCATCGGGATAATAGTTAAACATTAATTTACTTGGCTCTATATTAGAAAAAAAATAAGATTTATTTTAGTTAACATTATGGGTTGGAATTACTATTAGAAGGTGTTAAAATAAATAAAAATACATTACTTCGTTTGTAAAAAAAAACTGACAAGAAATCACAATAATAACTTTTGATACACTGTAACTATTATTTCAATACTAAATTCTGATGTCATTTTTTTAAATTTAATATTCATTTACAAATGGTTGTCCGACACCAACGCACATTATGTCAAAATCACATAGTGACTGGTACATCCACTGGTCGGTACTGAACAACTTTCTCCTACATGTTAACCAGCAAATGTCTTAGAAAGTACAATATCACAATTGAAAATGGTGTCATTTCGCTAATGGGTTGAAAAATAATTTACTCAAAACAAAGCTATTTTGAGAAAGAGCTTAAAATTGTATACTATTTCGAAAATGAGATCTTCTTGAGAAAATCTACGTAGGTAAGTAATGAAGCATACTTAAAATGTTCTTTACATGTATTTAAGCAGTTTCTAATCAACTATATATGTTTATGTAATAACTCTACTGATAGTCAATCTTGTTTGCCTCCGAGGGCACTTACTATTTACTGACTGAGAATATATTTGCTAGGAGCTAAATGTGTTGCGTTACAATTTTCTTTTTCGTAATAAGGAGGTGCTTTAATTTTCATTTAAATTAGCTTAGTTTGCAACTCATTTCCTAAACAACTCCATTTCCCAAGATTGCAGAAATAGTACAGTATTCATACTACTCAACGATATATGCAGAAAAAACTTTTTTTATTGAACTATTTTCGTATTAACTGCCAATTTCTTATATACACACCTGAAATAAATAGAAATGAATTTTGCATTACCGCAGACTACGAGTCCAATCTATCACAACTAAAACAGCTCGAGCGTCATCCGTTCATTTATAACAGAAGTTCTATTCATACATAATCGCATGATATATATATATATATATATATATATATATAACTTAATTTACGTAAACAGGATTTCGTACGCATCAATTTGTCGCGGAGTCTGCGATCATCGCTTCTACCCTCCAATCTGTTGTGCAAGGAATTCTGTTACGCTGTAATATATAAATTATTCCTAAATAGAGTAAGATTATATAGTGGTTCGGTTTTTTTTTCGCTGAAAACAGGTTGATGATGCCCAAGAAATATTCTGAAACGTGGATTAACAGCTGTTTAAAATAATCATTGATTACAGTGACCCATCGACCTTTATCTCAAATATGGCAATAACTCAGAGATTATATGAGTCAAATCGAAAAATCTAAAAAGTTTCTGTATATATTGGTAATATCCTTCAAACATTTATTACCAGCTAAAATTGACCTTAAATTAATAGATATAGAATTAATACCAATTATATAGTTGAACAAAAATACATTTACAAAATATTACGTTTGCTAATTTTGTATAGTTTTTCATTTCCGTTTATATAAATATTTTTCTTATTTATTATTACAAACTTACATCCAAGCCAACCTCAGTAGTTTAACACTATAGCATAGGTAATCAAATACTATGAAGAATAGTCAGCATCGAAAAAAACCCCACTACTTCTCATTAAAAATATCGCACCCTTAGCCGCCAAATTATTGTCTAACTTATATTCTCTTTCTCTCTCAAGGCAATTCAACAACAACACCTAGAAATTCATCATAGACTACCAAAGAATATATCTTTACACATGCGCGTAAATCCTCGTATCTAATCGATTCACATTCCCATTCGCGCCGAGGAGATCCTTCGACGAGGCGACGACGACGACGACGACGACGAAAGTGCCGAGGAAACGCGCACAAGAGTCCGGCGACAAGGTCGGGATGCTCCACTTTCGTGAACGACATGGCAAATAGTTTGCGAAGCCACTATGAAGGAGAGGGGAGAAGACAGAGAGAGAGAGAGAGAGAAGATGCGCACGCGCGTGTGCGAACACGAATTCTTGATCCGAAGTGAGTACGCGAGGGGAATCCTTTTTGTCGTCGCTGGAAATTAGATTTCGCGAGGTTCTTTCGAGAGAATAATGGGATACGACGTGCGGTGGAAATTGTTTATAGATCGATTTTTTTTTCCTGTTGATCTTTTCGGTATATTGATTGATAAGTATATATTTTCTTTTAATTTGCTAGATGATTCCTTGGAATTACGTATACGAGGAAATTTTAATTTTTCAATTCCAGAAAGACTCATTTTCATATATAGTATATTTATTTATATCCTCACTTTAGTTTTATCAGTATAATTTGTCTTAGATTATCATGGGAAATTGATTTTGACTTTTCTATTAACTCGTTTGCTTTACGAGATATGTATACAACTCGTACAAGTGCAATCATATAAGAGAAAAACTATTTTCTATTCAATGTGTATTATCGATATTTTGTATCTCGTATAGTAACAAGGTGCATATCTTTGTAGGTAAGTGTGCTAATATTTAACAATATTTTGATTCAATAATTTATTAAAAAAAAAGATGTGTTACAAAAAATATTTATGAATACATTAGTATATGGGCTGTTTCAATTGAACTGGTCACTTCAAAATTTTAAAATTGTTCATAATTTTTTAATGGTTTCAAACCAGCCACAAAACACAAATCTAAAATTTTAGAATTAAAACATTTTTATATTTTCAAAAATTGTCTAACTCTTGAACGGTTGCATATTTTACTCTAAAATTTTAGATTTGTGTTTTGGTGCTGGTTTGAAACCACTAAAAAATGATGAACAATTTTAAAATTTTGAAGTGTACAGTTGACATGAAATGTCCCATATATTTTTTAAGAAAAAAATAGTCGTTGCAGATCTTCTCATCCCCCGAATATACTGCACCTAATGACGTAAAATACAAATTGCATTTGATGTACATACTTTTATAGAGATAGAAATGAAGATTGAAGGAACAGAAAAAGATAGAAGATTGATAAACCTTAAAATCATTAATAATTTATAAAGTTGAATTCGAAGAAACGTGTATTTCCTTTTTTAGAAACATGATTTACGCTAAATTAAGATCTATGCTATTTAAGAATAGCTGCAATATGCAGATATAACTAAATGGAAGTTACGGTGGCGGATTAGTGACGAATGTTATATCTATGCTGTAGTGCATCGCAGCGCGCGCACGCGCACCTCATGAGTATGATTAACAAAATTTATAACACAAACGGAATCGTACGGCTGTGTGACGTCATCAAATTAAATCACATAACAATACCTGACGTCATAATGGAACTGAAGTAGTTAACAACTTCCGTGGATTCGGTCTGCTGAAAAAAGAAAAAAAAAAAGAAGGATTGAAAATACAGAATGAACGGTTGCTCATAGAAACGTGGTGACTTTTTATCTAGAGGATCGTATATATAATATTTGCCAACTTCTAACGTTTATAAGATATTTTTTTTTTTACAAAGTCAATTGAAAACATTGAAATAATGCACTGTATATTACGTATTATTGCAGATTATATTATAATATTGATATTTGTTCCTGTTCTGAAAAATTTAGTGTAACAGTAGTCAGCAGATGTTACCTGTAATATTAAATGCTACGCTTTATAAAGATAATGAAAACAAATGAATTTCAGAGTAATTTATTTAACAATTTGTTTACAATAAACAGTGAATAATTCAAAATGTATGAACTTACTTGTATATTCATGGATAGTAATAATGCCGACTCTTAAAAAAACAACTATCACTTATACTGTAGCAAAGTAAACTTTTCGCCCAACCCTACCAAAATTCATATGCATCAAAAGAAAAAAGCTTAATCAAACATCATCGTAAAAACCATTATATATTAATAATACAGAATTTGGTATTATCGCAATCAAAACGAAGCAATGTTCATATTTTAACGAAAAAAAAACAAAAAATCATTTATTCAAATCAACCTTAAATTATCCTTTACTCCACATAAAATTGAATTGGAACTTTCAATTAGTTTGCACCCAATTCAGTACGCTTTCGACTGCGCCTCTGAATTTCATTAAATCCACCTGCGCGCGTCGTTCATTCGTGCACATGAATATATATACTCATATCCTCAAAGTTCTCTTTCTCTCTCTTCATGCGCGTTTTCGTCTACGTCATCGCGCCTCGTCGGACAATAAATCGGCCTCGGCGTCCACCGAAACAATTATCATTTTAATAAATCTACGCGTGCAACGCACGATTATCATCGACGATTGTGTCGCATGTCGTCGCGTCGCTTCTCTGATACGTATACCTATATACAAACCATATATACACGCGATTTTGTACAAAAATTTCTAGAAAGAAATGAGAATATACCAAAGTCGAGACGTAATTACGTAACCGTAACATTACATAAATCGGAGATTGGTTGACACTTCGTGACACCGAGTGCGCATCGCGCATGCGTATATATATATATACATATATATATATATATATGCACACTTATAAACTAGGATTTTTGACGTGGTGTGTAATATAAGAGAGGGAACAGCGGATGGAGGATATATCCCCACCTCCTGTATAAAGCGAGCCTTTTCCGTACGGAAATTTCGCTATGTATATATATACATATACCAGCTACATCACTATATATCTCAATTACGGGTTAAGTATCCACGATTACATCGCTGCAAAAGACATGAATTTTTCTCTTTTTGAAATATAGAGGGATAACAATTTGAATTTTCGTTTCTGAACTGTTTGAATCCGTTATACTTATGCTGCTGCAACGCAAACGAGCTTGCCGCACTCTCTGACATAACTTGCCTAATCCCTGCAATGAGCGACGAATGATTGTGTAATATGCATGAGGCTTATCGTGTGCGAAGCAAGAAAGGAAGAAAAAAAAGAAATATCTTGGCAAACCCTGAGTCTCTGGAAAAACTGTGTGAGTGGCTATTATATACGTTAATCGTGAGGGGAAACCTGCGGCGTTGTAAGCGAAAGATAAGCTTGTGAAAAGGGATGAACTTTTTGTAGAGGACTAATGAGACGACTAAGCGTTAGAGTATAGCTGCGGATTATGCAGGATGTGGATGTTGAAGGTAAGAGGGTTGAGTGGTTATCACGTGGATTTTAATACTTTATGTTTTTTCGTAAGTATATATGTATATGGTACAATTTTGTTGTTTTGTAAAGATACAGACGATTACACTAACGTGTGTAAGAATTTTGTTATTGATAGAAAACTTATGCGAAAATTCGAACTCATTTTCAACTTTGTATAGTCCAAGTGTTTATTGTCGACTTGGTATCGTATAGTAATGTGAGGAATAAAAAGATTTGTAATTTTTTTGTGAAATATTCATGTGATTGATGGAAAACTTTGAAGTACAATTAGATTGTTGTTGGTTTAAACAGTGTACACAGTTTTTATAGTATTTCTTGAGTGAATCATTTCTTTTTTTATGCAAGGATTTTCTTATAACTAAAGACATTTCGAGAAAAAAGTAATTTTTGTTAAATGGTGATAGATGTAATGGACGTAGATAAACTGCCATTGATTACACTTTTTTGAATTTCAAGGTTTTTAGATTTATGATCTTTGTAGGTGGATATTGCACAATATCAGAAAGTCCATTTGAGCTGGCTTTCAAAGTTACGCTTATACTGTAAACTAATTTTATCATAAACATTATATTTAAAAAATAATCGATTTGTGATAACTGAATTTGAATATATTTCAGAACACCGAGTATATATTCCATATTTTCGATAAAATAATACTTTACTTATTTTATTATGTTTAGGCTGTTCTATATCAAATATTATAGTTCTGTTTAAGGATAAACAAGAGGAAGTGACAAATTAGTTTTAAGATTCTGTAACATCATTATTCGATTTGCATTATATTTTTATTTCTACATTCATCCATATATCTACGCAAGATATAATAATATACATATCCCTTAATTTGGGGTACAATTAAAATGGTATCTTATCTTATAATATCATATGGTAAAACCATAAATGAGGAAGTATAAAAGATCAATCAAATAAGTCGCTCGGGTACGTAAAAAAGAACCGAAAGTGCCCTTTCGAATAAACATGGCAAAGTAGAATTAATCGTGCGCAAATTATAGCCTGATCATACGTACGATTGAATTTAATTTAGGATTGTGTTATCGCAGAAAATAATCTCCACTCTCTTCGTATATCCGCATATAACTCGGTCACTTTTCGTTTGATATGAAAATTACTTGGGTTACGTAATTGTAAAAGAGCTAGTTCGAAGAAGTACTGAAATATCTATAACTATACCGAGAACAAATTATCATTAAGGTCAGAGGATATCTATTTTGTGAACATCTATATTTGTTTCCAAAAGGTTTTTGATCAAAGTTATATTTTAATTAATCTTTTTAAATGTCTCTTGTTTATGTTAGTGAAGCTTTGAAAAAGAATGAGCTCTTAAAGTCAAGTAACTTATAACAATCCATCATTTTTTCTAAAATATCTACTTCTATTCTTACAGGTTTGCATCAGAAACTTCGGATACCGGATTCCAATTCAAAGGCCGAGGATTCGATTCCCCAATATCATCACTGCACTTACAGAACTATCTTCAAATGATGTTTGTCATAAATGTAATAATAATTAATAAAATGTATTTTAACAAATGGAGTATATTGTAATTTCTGGTACAACGATATCGCATTATAACAAACGAATTTTCTTCAAGAGTCAAATAGAAAGTATTATCATGTAAATGAAGATTACCAAATTCTTATCTTAGAACTACTTATACTGATTTATATTATATCAATTTCAGCAATTATATTAACGAATAGTATATTTTAAAGTTGGAAACTTCAAGCAACGGAAACATTATTTACTGTTGTTCTGGACTAAACATATCTGTATGTCTTCTTTTGACTGACTAACCAATCACGTATATGTCCTTAGGTTATAAAACATCAACTCATAATAATATACTCTTAAGTTCGATTCGAATAAAATACTTAACGATAGTATAAAACGTTTTCATTCTAATCAACGTTTTAATATACCTTTTAAAAAAAAGTTTTGTATTTAATAAAAGTGATCCAATCCACCGCATGCAACCAAAACCACCCATTGAACCAAAACTTAGCCTTAGCACAAATATTTCCCTCTCGCGAACCGATTTCAATAGACAAGTTCTCTCTCTCTCTCTGTCGTTATACAATACCCCTTCCAACGAAATAAAAATCCCCCATCGTGTATGCAGAACTACGCAAATAAAAGCAAGCCGCAAACATCATCCGGGCTGCGTTTTTCTGTTCAAAGGAAACGCGCATACACAAACACATAGAGACTCACACATGCAACAATGGGAGGCACTTTCAGCGCGTCATCTCCTCGGCAGCGTATATATAGCATTTCCTACACACGTATCGTCGCATTTGCGTATTTGTGCAGCACTCGAAAACGAATCGTCGTCGCCATGCAGTCTCGCGCATGCGCTTGTCTAATTATTCCTGGTGTAGAACGATCGATGTATCTTTCTTTCGTTTGTTAGGAATAGGAAAAAATAGGAGAAGTGAAAGGGAGATAGTAGTAGTATATGATTGTTAGAAAGGAAGAAGATATGTGAGTTGTTGAAAACAGTTTTTATTTTTAACGAATTGTTGTCACGTCTTTTTTTAGATTTTTTAAAGATTTTCTTTAGAACATGGATTCTTTTTTACACATTTTCATATATATTGAAATGTACTTTAACAAAGAGGAAAAAACTGAAAAAGATAAACAATTGAAGCTTTTCAGTTCGTAAATTTTTCACAGAGAATATCATTCATTTTCCGCCTCGTTATAAAGGATTTGTCCGATGGACTTTGTGGAAGTCGACTTTGCAGAATCCACCATTAATTTTAATAATTAAACTTTTTTAACTCGTTTCTCTGCTACCGAACTTCTGTACTATCTATAATAAAAGGTGCTTTAAAGAAATTTTCTAGTAATATACGTAATAATTCGTGAACACCGAACTAGATACTATAGTAACTTATATTGATCATGTTGATTTTTTTGTAAATAAAAATGTTGTAATAGTGCTTATGTTTCTTAGAAAAGTGTTCTAGCAATTTTATTGTATTTCGAATAACAATTCCGTTAAATGTAACTATAACATAATAATTGCTACTATAAAATGAGGTGGTAACGAGTTTACGCTATGCGATAATCTATCGATATTTTTCGCTTAGTGTTACAATGATTATTACACAATAGATTCTGTCTGGGACGTGTTTCCCTTGTTCTACTTTAAAACATCGAACTGTAGTTTTGCTCTGTATTTAAATTTATCTCAGCACAATTATAACCGGCTTTCATTTGAAATTTTATTTCTTTTTTGGCATCTTCCTTTCGAAACCAGTAGCGTTTTAATTTTCAATAATTACGTTGTTTTATATTGCTAAAATACTCGTTCTGTCAATGGTAAGCTTTTGTATCTGAAGCAAATACTCATAAATTATCTCATGAACTAGATATCATAGCATTAACGGAAACTTCGGTTTAACCAAATTTTGAGTTGAATGAGCTTGGTTTACCAAACTATATTATGATGTAGTCAGGTATGTATAGGCAGGTCTGTGATTTGACTATCTGTGAATTATGTACGAGTGGTGTAGTTTTGTTAATCATAAAGATACTCGATTAAGTTTTTGTCAAGATTACTACAACAGATATTTAACTTATTATTCGTGTCACTTATTGTTCACCCAAGTCACTAATATCTATAAAAAATATTTTGACTATCGGTTCATTCTTCTCGAAGACTACAACCTACTAATCCATTCATGGATTAGTTTCGAGCGACTCTACCTGGTGTATCCATCTAAAGGACATTCATTTTTTTCTTCTATTCAGTTTACCTGAATTATTTCATACCTTGACCTACAGGGAAAACTTCTTCGCACAGACGACGTGCATCCTACATCTTTGGATTTCTTAAAAAATAAGTATGAAACATTCACCCTGCATTAACTAGATGTAAGTTTTACTCAACGACTAATTATTCAATTTCTAATAAACTTATGGATCAGTATTGAAATTCTATTTTAAATAATAACTCTTTGAATGCAGACTTAAAATGTTTTTATGATATTTTAAATAATTATGATATATCATTTGTGTCCCTTATACATGAGAAACTTAATTCTTATCCGAAGTGGTATAATAGCGAATTAATGCGAGCAAACGCAATCGAATTAATTGAGAAAAGGCGATTACACATGCTTTAGAAATCAACCGGTGATATGAATCTGTATATTGATTTTAAACGCTTAAGGACAAATTTTGTAAACTTATCGCGTTCTGACTGATTCTGGAACAAATAATTCTCAATTATTCTGTTTGGTTTTCATTGTTTCATACCTCGTTCCACAGCAAATTTCATGCAATTATTGGTATTATATTTTTTATTTTTTAATACTTTAAAACTAATATTTTTTAAGTACTATTGATGCAGTTTAAGAGATCATAGAAATCATAGAAAAAAGTATCGTAGAAAAAAAATTAGGACGGTGAAAAAACTTTTACAGTTATCTGTTCTGCTTCCTCAGAATGGAAGTTCTGTAACAAAAGAAAAATCTTGTTGCGAACATTTATTTTATTTGTGTTTTAAATAATAGTTTTCAATATTATTAGCATTACGAATTAATACAAGAAATCAATACATTAGGTTGGGGAAACCATATACAGGGTGTTCGAAAAAGGTGGATACCCCGGAAAAAATTGAAAGGATTCAATTTGTTCACAGTCAAGGTTGGATTCAAGGTTACCAGTTGTAAAGAAAAAATTGTGTCTACAAGAATTTTGGAAAAATTGATTCCATTCAAGTTTTTCCGGGGTATCCATCTTTTTCGAACACCCTGTAAGTCAATATACTGACTTTAATGGTAGTGATTTTTTTTCAAATTGTAACGAATTTAGTCCTGCTTCGGTTATAATAATTATTATATAAAAAATATCAACAGTACAAAGGAAGAGTGAAACAACTATTCTGAAAAAACGGTCACTATAATACAGCAGAAAATCAAACGCTTCCAATTACATAAGTAACAAAAAAAAATCTGAGTTCTGTCAAAATAATCCTAATATACATACAAATTTTTTCTAAAAATAGTATATTTCATTTTTAAATGTTTCAGAAACTATAATTTCTAACATGTTTTGTAATGTTTTGTAAAAGAACTGTTTTGTTTGGTACAAAGCTATACTTCGACAAGGAAGCGAAAAAATTACAAAAAACTTGCATAATTCTAAAAGCCTAACTGTAAAATACACGCATTACCACTAGCGTGCAAAATCCTCATTCACTATACTTCCATTCAATTCGCAAAGACTCTCCAACAAACTGTCCAGTTTTAATTATCTCGCGCGCAGCTCGCACGAGGAATCGATAACTCCTCACCTCCCACGCATAGGGAAACAATAACTGCGCGCGCGCAGCGCGATCTAAATCGCAGCCGCGGTGAAAAATCACTTGGCGCGCATAATTTCGGGAAATCCCGTCTACGCTCGAGACATTATATATATATAGAAGTTTCGCTCTCTGCTCTCGCGGCGTAACGAGTCGACGCGCGTATCCGGCTTCCGCAGGCTACTGGATCATTCGCCATTGCGCAAGTCGATTCCCATGTGCGGGATGCGCGAATAAGAGACGTGCGACGCGTAACTAGCTTCGTTACGGAGCCTCGTCTGCATGTGTCTACAAAGCTGTGTTTTTGTTTTTACATTTTTTTTTTTTTATTTGCGTTGTGCAGGGGTTTTTTTCTTTTTGCTTCGTGCGAAGTGTATAATTATAGACGGGATTTAATGCTTTTTTTTTTGTTTAGTTTGGCGAAGATGTTTTTGTAAACGTTGAAGTAGACGTGGAAGTAGCTGGAATCATTGTTTGTAAAATTATTGATAGAAACTATTAATATTTTTGTATTGGAACAAATTTAATGTTGTTATGTGATTGATTATTATAGGGAGAATTTTAGAAATAAGTAGCGGTTCGTTTGGAAGTAAAAGGTGGAAAAGCATTTTTCTCAGATACTTTTCCCAAATTGGTGTGATATTTTGGAAACACAACTAAGGTTCTTCAACTGGACTAATTACCCATCAAAATATGTTTTCTGAAAATAAATTTGTTAGTTCTTTCCTATGAAACCTTTTCGTTCTCAAAGATGTTTACCATTTCCATGCAAATGATTCCAACATTCTGCTGCACTACGAGTGAGGATTCACTCTACTATTTTTTTGCAGACTAGAATCATTTTCTGCTTTTGAAATTAGGTTAGTGATACCTTATCAAAATTCATGCCCACAAGGATATCTGTTATATTTGTTGAAAATTATACAAATGTATATTTAACTGAAGTACAATAGTCTTTAACAAATGTGTTTTAAAAACTGATTACTGATTATTATTCAAACAATATTTTTTAAACTGTCGATATAGTTTTATTCAATTTCAACAGTCGCATTATGATAAGAGTAATAATGATAATTAAAAGGAAAATAATAACTATGAAACTGTGAATATTTGCTCACTTCTATGTTTTACTTTAGATATTGATTAACAATCAGATTATTTGATACAAAAAAGGGTAAAAAAATAAATTGAATATCGAAAAGTTATAGATTATTGCTGGTTCTGTTAGCCAATCAATTTTCTTTTTCTGCAAAGCGCCCATGGTTTTCCTAGAAGAATATGCAACTCTCGTAATATATGTAAATTATTAAATCAGTGTATTATAAAGTAATAGTCGTCTACTAAAAAATTCATATTCAATCATCTAAATTCGATTTTTTTCATCGACAGATAATCAATCAAAACTTCATATGATTACAATTGTTCCTTCTTTGATTGAAAATTTTAAATTACTATTTCTTTAAGCTAATCGATGCTCTACAATGCCACTGACCAAATGATTTTGACTTTACTATAAATATATCTCAAGATTTTTAGAGTGAGCGATATCTTAAAATCCTTATGAGCAGTGCTAAAACTGGGGTTGTATTCATACTTGATTAGATCAAAATACATG
>JAYJLV010056739.1:0-18459 GCA_036873485.1 Torymus texanus
CTCAATTAATACAATAATGGGTTAAATTTTCAAGCGTATTCCTTTATTTGCTTTTGATGAAAAATATTTTAGTAAAAAGTGGCGTTGTCTTGGTTATACTACTTATAAACGGAGTAACAATTGTGCGATGAAGATGCCTAATATATTGGTAATATAATTGATTTTAATATAATTGATTTTAATTTATTTTGACAAAATAATAATGGAATAATATATAAAGTTTGATGAAGCTAAGTGCCAATGTATTGGCAGCGGTTTTAGTTTCGAAACTAAGATTTATTTTAAAAGAGAGATTACAAATACAAAACATAATAATTCTTTAGAAATAACGTTTGGATACTGTAATGAAAAAACCTTATTATTTGGTTGAAAGTAGCTATTTGATTCTGAGTTTTGTTCATAACGAACATATTTTTATACTTTTATAATTCTATAATACAATGGAAAATTTATAAAAGTATACATTCATTTTCGAAATTTCTTTTTTTTTTCTAACTTCTTTGTTTCGTTATTCATTATACAATGCAATTATCAACAGTCCGAGAACTTTCCATCCCGTTCCGTAATACCAGCAAAACAGAGGGACGTGTGCATCGTAATAATAATAATAATAAATAACAGCGGTAATTGCATGGGATATTCCGCATTCGGATGAGATATCACAATTTGTAGAAACGACTACTGCGCGTGCGCGCGCCGCGCTTGCTCGCTTATGGCGAAATTTCGCAATTAGACTAACTAAGTTTGCTCATTGTCCACAACTTTGTTCTTCGAACTTGCGCATAAAATTTTCCCCTTTCGAGAGGAGTCCACTACAATTCACTCTTCCAAGTGATTGTAAAACGCAGGCGCTTAACTCGCCGCCAAAAATCTCTCTGACAAGTATAACATATTAAATCAGTGCAATTGAAAAATATTTCCCGTTACTCGTCCAACTGCTTTGATCTACGTGTTATTTATCCTGCAAAACTTTCATCTGAATAGCGCGAAAACATTTTTTAAATTAATAGCATTTCACTTCGACGCATCGAGGTACAGAAAAAAGTTTGCCACCTCCAGGTGCAAAAGTGAAACGAAGAATACGATTCCCTTCATTACGATCTTTCCGCGTATTTGACTTCCATTATAGAGATTTTTCTCCCGTCAAGAGCGAAGACGTAGGTGAATTCTTCCCTCTCTCTCTTACTCGATTTTCTCTTTCTCCAGCGAACGAGGAAATGGCTGATTCTAATCTCCGGAAACGAGGGCCGATTGTTACATCTGTTTAGTGAATAACGCGCACGCGGCCCTTTTATTGTACTCGGGCGCGAACCGACGTGCTATCGATAAGCCACGGATGGATTGCCTCGTGTGTGCGGGGGAGAATAAGAACGAAATTTCATTCGAGGGTTGAACGAATCGAGTGCGGGGGTGTACCAACATGGCGGTACCAGATTATCGCGAGATTGGGGACGGAAAAAAAATGTGTTTTTGAGAATTTTTAACGGAAAGGGGTGTGTGTGTTTAGGGGTGAAAAGTGGAGGTTCTGGAGTTGTTTCTTTGTTTTCGGAAAAAGTTTCATTTTCGTTCGAGAGTTTGGTACTTTAGAGATGGCTATAGAAACTCGGAGGCAGTTTAAGTGTACAATAGCTGTCTTCTGGGGTTATTTATACGAGGATTCGCGAACGATTCATTTTTTTTCTTCTTCAACATTACAATGTATTAGATGATTCGATGGATACGAAAATTATAGCAGATTTAGTCGTATTATGGTTACGTATTTGAAATATTTTATTTTTATTTTGGTCGACTTTACAAAACATTTTCTTATATATTTTTAGTGGACTATTTACATCTCAATTGAAATTACAATAGTTTTTTTCATTTTACAAACGGCCAATGGCACATTGTTTTATTTAGGTTCAACATTCGATTTAGTTTGGTTTGGCAATGATACATTTTAAAACGTTTTTATTGCCGATATATACGAATTTTTTGGAAACAAATGTTTTCAAGTGATGTTTGTCTATATAACAATCAAAATCGTCTATTTTCATTGCGCAATACTGCAGAACAGAAATGTTTTATACAGAAACAATAGTCTATGAATTGCAACTATATAAAAAACAAAAGTTACTTTCGGAATATGTAATTCAAGATAAATATTTTTCTGTTCAAAAATATTTTAGAGAAACATTTATTGTACGGATAACAACGCAGGCGATGCTTTGTTACTTAATATCTATCGATCAATATCGGGTAATTCAGCCAGCACGCATAAAAACTTGGCAATTATTTGTTCAGAAAATTACGCACTTTATTTAACAAATAGCGTTCGCCCCTCTTTAGCGATCTTCGCGTAGCCCTCAATTTTTTTTTTTTCATATAATACCAAAGCCTTTTGTTTCGCATCTCACACCG
The DNA here is from genome assembly GCA_036873485.1 of Torymus texanus. Classification (NCBI taxonomy): domain Eukaryota; kingdom Metazoa; phylum Arthropoda; class Insecta; order Hymenoptera; family Torymidae; genus Torymus; species Torymus texanus. The sequence goes on from JAYJLV010056739.1 coordinate 2,401, forward strand.
AGAATACCGAATAAAGGCAATTTTAATTATAACTCGGTATTTTATTTCGCGCGAGTCAAAGTATTTCTTTGTCGCAATTTATTAACGACGCGAATAAATCAAACGTATGCGCGCGTGGCTTCCGTTTGAATTTTAATTAGCCGTTGAAAAATGCCATAATGGCATTGCATCATTTGCGGATATGCAATTAGCATTGCGCGACTCGTTCAAAAAGACCAAATTTCACAAAAAACTTTTGCTCGCTAAATAATTACGCGAGTTTGCTGCGCTAATAATCCGATTACTGGGAGAAGGGGAAAGGAGAGACACACGTGCTGACTTTTTCTTTTGTGACGTCAGAGGGAGAGAGAAAAAACAGCGTTTGTCTGACGCGCAAAAATCGAGGCTCATCTGGAACAATGGGAACGGGAGAATATGTATGTACTCGTATGCGTATGGCTGATTTAGCGACGGAGGAATGTTTGGAAACAAGGGAGAATAAGGTAATATAGCGTGCGCATAATTGCTCTGTATCAAAAGTTGCCGAGAAAGTTATTTTGCTTTTGTTTTTGGTAACTTGATCAAATATTTGTTATATAATATTAGAGACAATGTTTATGATTGTGAGTTAGTTAATTATACACGCTTCGTGGTAGAATAATTTATTGTAAGAGTAGAAAATTGATGATGATATAATTATTACGAAATCAAATCAACGTTTATTTAATTACACTGAAAAGTAATTATCAGTAAGTATTATATTCCGTCAATACAAATCATTTAGCGGGTCTAAATATTCCTGAAATGATGACAACAAATCATTACTTCCAAAGCACAACACTATACCTCGCCTATTATCCAAAATATCCTCTCTTCTCCCACGCTAAGTGGAAAGCATGATCAACGCGTAAACACGAGGCTTCATACCGACGACGACATAAAAATGAATTTCCACGTCCGCAAACTCACTCTATACGTTCAGTGCGCGCAAAGAAAGGCATTAGCCGGGCGAAAATTTTCCGCGCATAGTTCGAGCTTATTTTTCATGATTACAAAACACTATATGTACGCGCGAACGTTGTATACTCGTATCTGCTGCATCAGCGAGTTATTTTGGTTCCTCTCACCCCAAGCACACAGACAATACACTGCAAAGTAACTGCAATACTACGGGTTGCTACCGTATGTGAGAGAGAGAGAGAGAGAAAAAAGCCATCGTTCTAAATAAAGCACATTTGCACGTCCTCTGACAGGCTGTATTTGTTTACATGATGAGCTAATGCTACCACCGGTGTTGCTATGTGCATTGCTGTCATTCTTCCGCGGTATAAGTAAGATATTTTTCAACGAGCGAGTGAGCGGTAATTTAGAAAAATGACTGTTTATGAAGTGAAATGGGGACGCGGATTGTTATAATATGTATATATTTGCCACGGTGGTTGTATAAAAAAATACGTATGTATGTGTTAATGATTTTATGGTAATACTTGGCTAATGATACCGCAACAATGTATTATTTTCCCCAGAAACTCGCACGACAATTGTTCGGTAGAATAGTTTCGGTTAATTACCATATATATATATATACGAAATAATCGATAATACACGTATTGGTAATTAAATTTAATGTAACATTCATCCATCAGTGTATCCATAATTCAATCAGTACGTAACTGCACGATTCCCCTTTTATACGTACTATGTCGTTCCAATTTCGTGCTCACCTCCAGCTTCAAACCTCGACGTCGCTCGTAATTTACAAGCGCGCAGCGATAGTCCCATTGTTTCGCAACATCGACACTCCCCTTCGCTGACACAATTTCCTAAGAAAACAGAAAATTCACTCGTCTCGCGATCTATATATACGTATATATATATATACGTAAAGCGCATGCGCATATAGATAAGCTGCTGCGCGGCGACGCTTCACTCAATTATGAGTTGGCGAAGGGAAAAGTTGACAGGGAGGGAAGCTCATCGTGTCTGTACCAGTGGGGGAGGAGGGAGGATATATACCGAGCACGAAATTGACGCGAATTTTCGATCGTCCCAGTCATGACTAACGACTCGTAACAAGTCTGATTATGTTCCACAGCCGCAATTTCACGAGATGATGCCACGTCGAGTTTTTTCTTGTCCACGATGTTGTTGGCTTTTGCAGCTCCCTTTTCCTTATTTTGCTTCTTCTTGTTTTTTTTTGGAAGAGAACGTGGAAAAGTTACACGTTGGGAGATGGCCTAATTTTCTCGTGCGCAGCGCATGGCGTGGATTCGGGAACTGCGTCATTCGGGGGATGATAGTAATTGCGGTTCGCGTGAGATGTAATGGGCTTCTAGAAGTAAGAAGATGCAATTACTATTAGCCGAGGGATATTAAATTTAGGTCGTTTCAATGTTCTCTGACCTCATCATACGTTAATTCCATATGACGAGAAGTTTGGTTTTTGATGGTGAAATGTTTTTTTGTCCTTTTAACCTAATTAATACTATATTTTAAATGGAAAATTTTTCTCATTAACGTTAAATTATTATACATAATATGTATGTGATTCTTCATTTCCTAAAGGTCTTGCATAACATTAATGCATTATGTTTTATTTATTTATGTAACGGTATAATGAGGCAAAACTGTTGAAAAATATTATCCGAAATTTAATTACAATATAAAAGCATCAAATTTATTAACCATGAAAGTATTTATAATACATTTTTCTTTATTTTTGAAAAAACATAACAAGAATTATAGGTATAATATATGGTCTCAAAATTTAATAAAGTTTAATCTTGAAATACAGTTAATAAATCCAGATATTGCTTCACTGTATACATTGGCTTTCTGTATGGGAACAATTATAACGTTTAAATTTCTCGTAAATATTTTAAAATATCTGAATAGCGAATAAAAAAAATTTATTTCTTTATTTACAAGCTACGATTTTTCAGTATTTTAAACTTATTAATACATACATATGTTGTTTTGAGACTGTAACTTTCAAACGTTTCATAGACAGAACGTATAAAATTCGCAGAAAACTAAATTTATTTATTTTTAAAAATGTGTTTCTAGAAAAAGAAATTCTCATTGATGTAACAAATAACAAAAAGAAAGTTTAACTGTATTTTATTAAATGGATAAATTTTCTATGAAGGAATGATTTCGAAAACACTTTAATCTGAAAATATCAATGCCCAATGAACTCATCCAAGAGACAAAAAAATACTACTTTTCCATAAAATTTCAAACTGATTTAATATACTTATTGTTGGACACAGAAGTTTAAAAAAAATTATTTTTCTATGCAATGTTATCATAGGGAAGTCTTCAAATTTTAATAGGCTAGATTTTACTAGGACTTCTATTTACATTGTAAAAAAAATCTATCTTCTACTCTTAAAAAGATGATGAGGGAAATGTGAGGCCAAAATAAAACCTTCGTGATTAGTTATGTCTGTATAAGAAGAGCTCGTGATTGGCCGTCGTCAGCGTTAGTATTTCGCTTAATAGCTGATTGGTTCAAACAAAAAATCGCCAAAATCTAAATCTTTGAACACTTAAACTATATATAAGTATAGAAGTCAGAAGTTAATATTTTTTGTTAGTATTTGTTTTTGCATAACAATAAATTGCTGTAATTATATTACATAATTAATAATTAAATAGAACATATATGAATACTGTTCTCATTACAGTAAAATTTCTAACCTCAAAATTTGTTTTCACTGGCAATAATAATAATAAAATAATTATGAAACAAGTTTCAGTGTAAAACTGCATACATATGAAAGTATAATAAATAAATTAAATTACAATTTTTCACACTGTCGCAGTATTAATATATAATCAAAACGAAGATCCAGTGAAGCGCGCATGATCTTGCTAGTCTCTTAAAAAAGTGATCGATGAAATCTGTCACAATAAAACTGTTTTGATTGGTTGTTAATGACTCATTTCATTGGTCTATATAGAATAGTTACCAAAATCGAATGTGTTTGAATTTTCAAGATTCAATTTTCGAGTTGAGTATTTAAAACTTAATAGTTAAGATAGTATAAGAAAAATTTCATTATTTTATTTATCAAAATTACGTAATTATCATATAATTTTAACTCATTGAAACGAACTTTTAAATTGAAACTAGCATGATGATGATCATAATCTCAAAAAAATAAATAAATAAACAAATAGTAATTTCAGTAATATTCTTTTCCAAATTCAAAAAAATTTCTATCGAATCTTCTTCTATTTACAATAACTGTTGCCGACCAAAGTAAAAATTAAAATAACTCATAAACACTGCGTGGTATAACGCCCGTTCCGCTAATATACGTCGAATTCACGAATTTAATTGGACAAAGAGCCAATCGTCGTCGTCAGTTATATAAAATACTTTCCCCTTCAACATCCTCTCACCACCAGCCTTTTTCACAAAAAAAAAGAGATTCTTGCACTATACCACGCCAACCCGCGAATTCCCGCGCACAAAAGCGCACCGCAACCATCCTCCTCTCACCGCGATCGCGATCAATTTGGATATCAGCAATATAACGACGCGGAAAATATAACGCAGGTGCTCGATTGTCTGCGTGCGAAAAGCTCGGTGGAAAAGCGATTTGCACTTCAAAGAAGCGTCGGTCAATGACCTCTCGGCGTCGTCGTCGCCGCCACCGCCACAGCAGCAGCAGCGAAAAATTACAGCTAGTGATATATACACGCTCTCCACGCGCGCACGCAGCCTCTGAATAATTTATCGGTTATATTCATATTGTAAACTGTGCACGTGGAAGAGAGAGAGAGAGAGAGAGAGAGAGAGACGCGATCAATACGCGGTTAATTATTTAGCGAACGACTGCAGCGCGCCGAATGAATTCAATTGTTATTCTACATTGTTACAGGCCGAAGTGTGGGAAGCAGTGGAAGGGGAAGGATCGTGTAATTAATTCGGCATTGTAGTCGCGGCTGAATGTTAAAGTTCCAAGGTGTAAACACGCGGCGTGCGATTGCCGACGGTAATTGTCATGTTTGATTATCATCGTTATTAATGATCTGCGAGGGCGCGGGATGCGGAGGCTGATTTTCATCCCTTTTTTCGTTCGCAAATTGTCGATCGTAGCTGCGGTCGTTTAATAATTTAGCTTTGTTTTGTCATTTTCTATGTGGCTTTTAATTCGCGTTTAATTTCATTGGCGAGTTTTAAAGGATTTATAGTAAAGTGATGATCTAGTAGAGTTTTATGGTATTACGGGATATGGTAAATTTGTAATATTGTAAACGCGTTGGATATTTTAGTATTCTTTACGAATAATCCGAAAGGGACGTATTTATTGAACATTTGATAATTTTTACGATTTAAGTGGAAAAAATTACGAAACAGTTATATGAAATTTAATATAAACTTTTCTATTTATTGTCGCACTAGTTTATTATTCCATGAAATTAATTATTAATCTCAAAAATATAAAGTTTATTAAGATCTTCATTTAAAAATATTTTCGAAAAAGTATTTTTTGTTGCCAAATATAAAACTCATATCTATATAAATATTCAGCTTTTATCTTTTTAAATTCATTTCTTTATTCAAGTAAAATAATGTAATTGCAAGCAACGCACATTTTAATAAAAAAATGTAGGTTATTGTAAGCCCTGTTAGATACGTTAATAAAATTCAAAAATACAATATTACACGGCACGACAATATTAAAAAAATGAAAAAAAACTAAAGTTTGAAATGAATATAAACTAATTAAAAATCTTCCAAGAATCGCAGATAACAAAGATGAATTTACATAAATGAAATTCATCTATAAATATCAAAATTCAACGACGCCTGTAAACACCTATACATATTCTATATTCTATTACCATACACGATAAAATTTCAAACTTTTCAACTGCCATGGATTTTCAATAAAAGAAGAAAAAACGGAAACGTGGCGTTAAATAACGAATCTACAGTATAGAAGCAGCGAATCCCAAAAAACAAAAGGAGTAGCGCTATACTCTTTCCTCCTTTCACCTCTCGTGCGCGCGACGCGATACTTTGCATAAAGAAATCGAATTCCCCGAGTCAGAATCTGATTAAACGAGGCGACGACGACGACTACGACTTCCAACCGTATCGCGCAATACTTCACCCAACCAATACGTTCCGCGTTCCCCTCTTCCGCTATATATACCATCTTCACCCTCTTCCTTCTTCCTTCTTCCGTAAAAAGCGCCGTACGGAAAAGATCAACATCGTCGTTATGTAAAACGAGTCACGTATTACACTCGTGGAGAGAGAAAGAGAGAGAGATCCGCTAAAGCGATTCGCAGCGGCCGGCTAATTACGCTCACCGTAATTAGAGAGTGTCCCCCTCGTAAATTCACCTGATAAACCATCATATTCCGACATTTTTTTTTTGAGGGGGTTTAAGAAAAGTAAACGTTACGTGAAGTTCAGTCGTAGCGAAGTTCGTGGTTTATATCGGCGACGCGAGTGATAAAGCGATGAAAAGCACCGCAGAGACGGAAGAGTTGGCGAAAGGTGCTGCTGCTACTGCTGAGCGAGTGCAGTTGTTGAAGGAGGGATTTTAAGGTGAGGAACTATCGCTGTGATTCTGTCGCGCTTCACTGCTGTAGAGATTTGGAGGAGCGAATCGCTGACAGTGTGGCGGAGAGAGAATTTATTTATGGATCTAAGGGACAAGTTTTCTGATAGTCCCGAGGTTATAAGGTAATTTTGAATTTGTCGTACGTCATGATAAATGCTTGTGTTCCTGTCAATCACTGAGAATATGCAAAAAGATTCTTTTAAATATAAAAATGTTATTTCACATATTTCTACTTTTAATTTTATAAAATAAGTCCATTGCTGTCGTGAAAAGTATGAGTTTCCACTGAAATCAGTTATAAAACATAACCGAACCACCTACAAAGAACTAAACCAACTGATACGGAAATAACAGACGTACAATCCGGAGGCTATATCCCACAACTTTTCCATCTTTTCATAGATAGAAATACACTTCCAAAAAAGAATAGAAAACATTATACCTGCGGTACATAAAAAAAAAAAAACATTTAACTGACTACCCACGTACTCCACGTTAAAATTAACATTTATTTCCTACATTGTCGCTCGAGAAATTAACGGTTCAGCCGCTACATAAACCATGCATGCATATATACTCGCAAACATAAGAAAATAAATTTGTAATTTCAATGAGACTTGATTGAAGGTAGCTGGCTCGCACGCGCTTCGCGTGTAAACTCACATTGTTTCGTTTCCTCAGCTCTTTCCCTTTTCCCTCTCTCTCTCTCTCAACCTGTATCCGCATGAATATTCCCAGTACATCTTAACCCTTTGCTCTCTCCGCCTCCTTTTTGCTTCCCTCGTTCTTGCCTTGCCTTTCGCGAAATGTGCTCGCTCCTCCGAGCTTTCCAGGTCGTGGATCACGGGAGAAAAAAGAGAATTCGAAATACCGTAGTAAAGAGAGAGAGAGAGAGAGAGAGAGTGAGAGAGAAAGCGTGCGCGCGTACTACAAAGGTAAATAGTACATGTTTTTTAATGGTCAAACGGAATTATGACGGGAAAAGAGTCTCTCTATATGTATGTGTGTATGTGTGTGTGCACAAGCGTTAGCGTTTAGGGAATCCTCTTGTATGCGAATGGGATGAATTAGAGGAATTAAGTTTTTGTTCTTTTGCTGCCGGTATTCAAAGGATGGGAGATGCGTGTTTCATTACAGCTTTTTGTTCGAGTGGTATTATTCTTTTGTAATGGAGACGTTTTCATCTCGGTAAGAGACACATTGAAATTTTCCGCGGTTACTGTGAATTACGCGCGACAAACGTAAGTACATTTCAACGAAGTGGTAGTGTTTTTTCTTTGTAAAATTTTTGTTTGGTTTTTTACGTAAATATGTGTAAATGTAGATACAAATATTCTACTCGTATTATTTTATAAGCATTAATAGAATATTAGTGTATTTTATTTCGAGAATTTAATCGAGGGTATATAAATCAAAGTCGATATAATCGTATTATGTGAAGATTTTAAATGATAATTAATCCGATTGACGTAAATTCTTAATTAAAACATCTGTGAATCATTTCTTGATGCAAAGTTATATAACATCACGATGATGCTATTTCGAACCTCAAAAGGAATTCCCCAGATATAAAAGAATATCCGACAGAAACCTTTGGATGCGAACAATAATAAAGCTATTTCTGTATCCCTTCCATTACCATATCGCTCAACTCAATCACATGCGAAATGCTTCAAAGCCGACGAAGCCATACCCTAAAATTAAAGCTGCTACCATTCTGACGTCAAAACGTAAAATCTGACGTCAGCGTAGCGAGCAGCTTTTCAAACTACATTGGCCGGCAAAGAAAAAAAAAACGGAAACAGCTGGAATCAATCAAAATCGCCCGTCATCCATTAAACATCAATGCGAGAATCTCCGATATCGGCACGTGTGTGAGCGCCCGCACGCTTCATTCTTTGACCTTTTACTTTTTCGCATTCCACGCGCAATTTTCTCTAGCCGCGTCATTACCGCAGTCCAATCGAATCCGAATCGGCTGCCAAAAATCCGAATTTCTCGTATTTAATGCTAGTATAAAAGTAATACGACGAATAATAAAATATTCCACTGGAGGTTTCGTGAATTTTGCTTGATTGTCTAAAATAATGAGTTCGTTACTCTCGGTATTCTTGTCGAATATTAACTAAAATAAACTTTTTAACAATAGTATTGATTAATACATTATGTTTCAGATAACGTTAAAATGTGAAATTAAAAAGATAAAAAAATAAAAACAAGTAAAGGTAGCTAAAAAAAGAATGAAGTTTGTTTAAATAAGTAGAGAAGTCAATATTATATCCGACATTGAAAAGTGATAAGTGAAAAAAATAACTTTTTAAGTACTTTTCTCGTTCATTGTGAGTAAATTATTTGAATGATAAAGCATCGGTTATTTCTGCTCATATAAACTTTATATGGGTTCCCTATCAATCTATTAGTTAAATGCCTAAAATATATTTGTTTACTGGGGGATGCTGAAACTAAAGTATCAAAAAACTTTCAGCTTTCTGCTCAAGACAGAGATTTCTCGAAAAAGTTTGTACATATATACTGGTACACCCATTTACACACATAGACATATACATGCATCCTTCAGATACATTCATACACAAATACATATGCATATGACGTACGCATAAACATATATACACATACACACAGTGACTAAATAAAAGTAAATGAAAAACTTTGACGTAGTACTTTTGAAGCCGCATATTCCAGAGGCATTTTTTTCCTGGTAAAAAGTTAACGATATTTCATAGTTAAGTTGTCTATTTCTGGAACGAAAATTAACCAAACTTATTAGAACGACGTATTAAAATATAAATCGCTACTCTTTTTTATTTTTATTATATATTAATTATTTTTTCATGTTCCACCGATACAACAACGTTAGTATAGTGCGATACACCATACAAGTATCAGTATAACAGTTAAAATATCAATACTGTCAAAAATAAATAGCGATATTCACTTTAAATTGGTACATAAGATATAAAAACAGAATATCGTCCTTAGCTTCAAGTTAAGCAGAAAAATAATTAATTCATAGTTAAAATTTCTACCAGAATTGAGATTATTCTTTTACGGATGTATTAAATATTCGACATGAGCTGTATGTTAGTTTTAGCTGATGACATTTTTTAGCTAATTTACTTTGTTGATAGTAGTTAGCTAACTATGTCCAGTAACTGTAAAACATTAATTCGGCGATTTTCTACCAAAGTATGCATATACGTATAAATGGTTACTCATATGACTGATTATCATTATCAATGATTAACCTTAATTTTCGTATCCATTACCCGTAAAGTTAGTAAGAATTCGAATTATCGCAGGATCCGTACACAAATGCTCTCAAAACTTTCACATTACAACATATCGAACCCGACGATATCTAATTTCAAGCTTAACTACATAGCGCATTATTTCAGGCATCCATTCTCCTCCGAACAACAATTTATTCATCATACCCGTCAATACCCATTTTCCCGATCGGCAAAAGCATCTCTCCCCCCCTCCATTACCTCTACGCACACGCTTTCGCTCTCTACTACTCGTTAACGCGCAACTTCTCCCCCGTTCTCTCAACATAGGAGGAACTCGGATAACCCGTTATCTCCTTTGCACTTTCTGCTTTCCATATTAGAGGCAGAGCTGAGCTGGGACGGTGTGCGCGAAGCGCGATGCTATCGGAAGGAAAAGCAGCAGCAGCAGCAACGGCAGCAGCTCTCTTTCTGTCTCCGCTTTTACTCTAGCGCGCCGTAAAGGCGAGCTGGAATGAAATTCCGAGAGGTCGCCTTTGCCATGCACTGCTGTGCATCCGCGAGACTTCTACTCTCTCTCTCTCTCTCTTTCTCTTTCTCTCTCTCTCTTTTCCTCTCTGTTTTCATATACAGGCGTTCTCGCACGCGCGTACTGGAATGCACACCGTCGGCTGCGCGAAATTCGAGCGCGCGCGCGCGACGACGAGGCTTTTCTTTGCGTCTATATAGACGCCAAGGAAGCGCGCAGTCGTGGCTTCGAGAGTCTGTTTTATCCACGGGTGAGTATGGGAATTTTAAATTTCTGTTTGTCATGAAGAGGATGCCGGAGATAATGGAGGCATGGTAGTGTATGCGTATATATGTACGCGGATGTCGTTGGTGAAATAGTTATTCGACGGTGAGACTTTTTTGAGATGCGCGGGACAATAGTGATTTTTTGAGGTTATGGCGGTACCGTGAAAAGTAAACGAAGCTGTTACAGTGGGATTGCGCGTTTCTTTTTCATAAGCGGACTTTGCATGCATACATAGTGTGGCGCTTGCGGAAAGATTGATTAAAGTTGTAAAAGTTGCTTGAATGCGGAACTACACTTCTTTGTGGAATGGTAGAAACTTTCTTTTGTAAAGAAATAAATTGAGTATATTGTACTTGACGATGTGATGCTATCAAGCCTCTTCATGTTACTTAAAATATAATGTATAAACAAAAAACGACTTAGTAATATTGAGATTCTGTCAATTACGGAGGCTGTATTAAGTTCTTAAGGCTTTTCGAATAAGATGTATACTTGACGTTGGGACACTATCGTGCCACTTGATCTTACACATTTACTGTCATCATCTTTTAGACTTTCTTGAAATGTAAATTTCAATGTTATAAAACGTGATACGCAACATTGCGCCCGTCGTGCGTATTTATACATGGGGAAACTTTCCAGCATGCACGGGCGCGTGGCAATTTATTTCATTATTCATCGCGACTATTCAACCGTTTCCACGTTCTTTCTCACCGCGCGAAACATAAAACTTACAGCTCTAAACTGGATTCTAGCCCGTCGGCAACCCGTCAAACCTACCCTTCCTACTCTATACCCCACACTCGTCGTAAAAAGCCATTCCGCTCGAATCGGGTCATCAAACGCGCCTCGCTCGTTCGCCGATTAACTCGAGTGAGCGCAGAAGCGCGCGCGTACGGGAGAGAGGGAGGGAGTTTCACTGACTCCGAAACTTTCCACCGTAGCGACTCCGTCGCTGTCTCTTTCACTCTCTCGACGTGGAACAGCAGCAGTGCGAGCGTTTGAAGCCGTCGCGCCGCGGATAATAATGCCGATTTTACATACGGATGCGCCTGGAGTGAGAATGCAAGGGAGGTAGAGATGTAGAGATGTAGAGAGGAGGAGGAGGAGGGAAGGCTTTATTCAAGCGCCGCACTCAACGACGCGGCTTGAGGTTTTTTCCTCGTCGCGTTGCTACTGCCACCGTTGTTGTTGTTGTTGTTCTTGTTGGGTAAGAGAGAGAGAGAGAGAGAAAGAGAGAGAGAGAAAGAGAGAGAGAGAAAGAGGCTGAAGCGAGAAGTCCATTTTCGCGAAGGCAGATGAAAGAGGGACGAGCGAGGGGAGAAAAGGGAAGGAAGTGAGCGTCTTTGAATGGCGAGGAGTAATCTCTCGGGGTTTTGAAATTGGATGAGAGTGGATTTTGGAAGTGGGAAGTTCGGTTGTGCATTGCAGGGTGAGGGAGGGGGAGAGAGACAGAGAGAAGTCTGAATATTTTTCAGGATGGTTAATGGTTTTCGAAGAGCGCGCAAGGTTTTCTTGTTCGCGCGAAAAGTTTTCCTGATGGTTAAATATCTAATACGAGTCGTAAAATGCGCAGCAATTCATTGGATGAAGAATTGTCGGGAAATAACGAATTTTATCGTGATTCAAGGCGTATTTTTTGTTTTTTTATTAATTGTTTTCTCATGAATAAACTCTCTGAGAGATTATACCAAGCAATTATATATCATTTCCTTATTATTTTGATGCTCGATGTGTTTGTTTTTATGTTCATATAGCTAATCTTATCGAGGCTTTGTAAAGTTTCAATTTGTATTAGTCTTAGGTGATTAAATATGCTTTTATAAAACAAATAATAACATCAAACAAACTACAGATTGTGACTGAGAAACGAGATAGTTTCTCTAAATTATTCATGCCGCATTATAGTACTTAATGCAATTGTTTCGCAGCTTAAATTTTCATAGAAATTTAATCCTCTGCATCATCGTTAGGTGTCCGATTCAAGAGACTAAATTATAACTACATGGCTTTCCTCACTTAAAATTTAAAGCAACGAGCACATATGAATATATGGTTGTTGGGTCAAAACGGAAGGCATTATTCTAAAAGAAAAAAGATGAATCCTGTTAAAATTCTAAAAGTCGAAATAAGTTTTGCCGAAACCATCTCCCCCTCTCCCTGCGGCTTTTCAACGGCATTTAACCCACATTTCACTTAAAAAGAACTAGATTTCCAGCGCTTTTCACGTTAGTTTTTTTCTGTTTTCTTTCTCGCAACAAGAAATATTCATATTCTCATCCGCGGAGTGAAAAATTGTTCTGAATATTCATTTGCATGGCCGGGAAAACAAAAAAACTGGGGGAGAAACCACGTCAAGAATTACTTTATTACAGTAGCAAATCGCGAAGGAATACAGTTTTTTTTATCTTCATTCAGCCGCTATTATTATTCATAACTCGAGCTGATCTTGTAACACAGTTTATACTGTTGACGTGTAACCACGTCGTACTTTAAAAAAGGTCGTTGGTAAACATACGGCGTGAAGAAAATGAATATATTGCTTGGTTACTGAATTCGGGGAAAATATTGTATTCTCAAACGTCTAACTTACGCTTTAATTTTTAAAACGACATTTTCAGTTGGTAACAGCTGTAAACATTTTATGAACAAAAGTGTGCAAAAGGAAAAATACAAAATGATTTTTATCTGAATTTCCGATGACGTTAAAGAACAAATTTAAATATCATAGATATTGATTCACCTTATTCGCGTTTCAAAGACATTCGAAGAAGAATCTGAATGATATAAAAATTGCTCTAAAATAACTTTATATGTGACGCATTTCGTGTGTCAACCGTGGTAATAAAAAACTTTGTCACTTCGAAGTTCGCGTCCTTAAAAATTTCCGTGATATATCAAAAACCATAATAGCGCCGTCTAATATATAACGTGTGAGCGGGAAATCTTTGAGTTCGCGTAAAGTTCACATAAATTTGAATTTTCGATCTGCCCCCAAAGTCGAAGTGAAATTTTTCCTTAATTCCGAATGAACTCGAGCTACTTTAAAATCAGAAACTTGCGGAAACTCAATTTTTAATTCGGCTATTTTTGCATGTGACTTTAATTCAATGTAAAATTGTCGAACTAAATTTCTAGTCTGCAAACGTAAACCTTGAACCTTCAATCACTCAATAAGCCTTTTTCAACTAAAAGTACTTACAAACTTAAAGTAAACGGATAAACCTACAAGATTTTTAAGAATACGATTTTTTTCAGGAAAAAAGTTCTTGACTATTACAAAAAACACGGATATCGAATGTACTAGTAGCACTACATTTTATCTTACGATTATAAATATTATTTATTTTTTAAAAAGTACTCCATATATTGTAATCTAAAATGCTTTTTATTGTAACCCCTGACACCATAAAAATATATCATTTTCAGCGAATTCACCCCCAAAAATTAATAATTTCCTACTCGGCCAATAAAAATTACAAATATTATTTCTAAAATCCACTCGACGATCCTTCCAGTCAGTTCTTCACCTCCCTTCGCTCTAAATATTGAAATAGTTTTGCGTCTCTTGATTCCCAAAAAACGCGACCTAAAAAAAAGAAAAAAATCTAATCCAGACGTACGCGCGTACTCAAGGATTCCAACCACGAGATATCCTCCTTATGTTTCTCTTCACGGACAATATATCCACGAACATCGTCACTTTTTCGCACCCTCTTTCTCTCTCTCTCTCTCTCTCTCTCTCTCTCTCTTACTCTCCCTCGTCTTCGCGCAAAAACTTGAGAAACGGGCTCGAGCTTCGAAACCCGCGCCGCATGAATAATTCAGCCTAATGAAATCAGCTCCCGACGACGACGAACTTTCCAAAACAAAAAAAAAAAAGAAAGAGGGAAAGAAAGAAAGAGACTTCGTGCTTTCTCTTCCACTACTAACCAATTTCTCGCTCCTTAGTGTTTTCAGAACCTCTCGCGCATTTTATTCCACAGCTACCACCTCATTTATATATACCTATACACATTAAAGCATAGCGCATGCGCTACACTATAACTATACGCGAATAGCTGGGTTTTGCGCAGGCCTGCGAGGCTTTTAATTTCGCGTGGCTGATGCAGTGACGACGGCGCCTTGTGGCTTCGCCCGCGGCTCTCTGGAAGATTCTTTGACTGTGCGAATACGGATGGGCACTTTACGGGAGGATATAGAATTTCTGACCACTGCAGTAGTAGCAGAGCACGTATACTACGTCAATGATAGAGAGTACGAGTAGTATAGCTTTGAGTTTTTAAACCTCGAACGGAGGAAAAATGTGTGTCGGTGTGTTGACCTCTTTATTCCGCGCGGCAAAAGTTGCGGGATTAAAGCGGTTCTGTCTCTGTGTGTATATGTATGTATACGTCTGCGGAATGGAGGCTGTCTTGTCGGGTACGGGTTTGCTGTTTCTACTTAAACATGCGTTGGTTAGCCAACGAGGGGTAGTCTACGCGATTGCAGAGCGAAGAGAGAGAGAGAGAGAGAGAGTGGCTTTTCAATGCGGATTGTGGAGTGTGCACTTTAATTAATTTGAATGGCATAGCCCACAGCTTACAAATGTCGGTGTATTAAAAGAAGAAAAATACGTCGCCTTTTATTTTGTACGTGTAGTGTTTGATATATTCAATTTTATATATTATATACCAATGTTACGTGTGCGGGAGAGATTATTTTACAGAAAAGAGTTCATGTTTATACGTTTTTCGTATAAATGCATGCGTATACGCATTTATGAAAAATCATATTGTATTAAATGAAACATTTTTCCATTAAGGTTGATCATGGGAAAACGACGAGATATGGATATTTACATTGAAAAGAAAATATAATTACATTCGTTAAAATTATAGAAATGAATGGTTTTGGTAAAGATTTATAAAAATATATAAATAAAAAACAGCAAAAATACTCGTACTACATAAGACATTAATTGAATTAATAACATCAAATTCCCTTCCATAACCACAACCTAAATAACCGTTCATTTCTTCTATGCAAAAACGCTATACAATTTTTCCTCCCTCTCTTATCAACCTCGGCATCTATGTAATACAAATCAATAGGAAATTAAACTTCTTTATCGCTCAACAACTTACCTCTCTAGCGAAAATTCTACCCTCGGCGCAGTGGCGAGAAATTTAATTCCCCGTCATTTTTGTCCCGACTAGGTTCACGCCGATAGGCGATCGCGACGGCAGAAAAAGAGAGAGAGAGAGAGAGAGAGAGAGAGAGAGAGAGAGAGAGAGAGAGAGAAAGAGAAATCAAAGTCAGCCATTGAATGAAAAAAGGGACGCGTATTTGTATATTTTTCCCGAACCGCGTCTGGCTTTTATTGTGAAAGCTACCCTGGTAGAAAATTAACCATTTTCGTTGGTTAACATGTTAATCAAATGGAAGCATTTTTGACCTAAATAAA
>JAYJLV010056750.1:0-18458 GCA_036873485.1 Torymus texanus
AGAAAATATATTTAAAAAAATATACACATTTTCGTGAATTTTAAATACAACGAGTAATTGAAATAGTTTGTAAATAGAATCATATAATATTCATTTTTTCGTAAAGTCAAATTAAATTATCAGTGTGGTGGACTGCACGTGGTCGTCATGACTTTTTCCCTTTCTATATCTAGCCTAGGTCTCTCTTGCTGTTCTGAACCCAATCTATCTCAGTAGTTGTCCTGAGTAAGACTCTTCTAAATCAGAATCGTTCTTATTTGTATCATCAATCGACGCTTTCTAATCTTCTAGCATGATTCCATGTGCAAGTTGTGCCTTCCAACTTGGAATTCCACGCGCTACTTTGCATAGTATCTTATCGCTCACATCGTTTACATGTCCCATGCTATAACTAATAATCTCAATTAATGATAGTTCTTTCGTTCGCACTCTCGCTGAAAATTTCATTATCACCTCTTCGGAAGTTCTTGCGTTTCCTTTCCTTTCATTTCAATGACTATTCTCTGCACGTAACGTGAACGAAGGGAATTCTAACCGGGAAACCGAGGCGTCTACTGTCACGACGCCTCGTATATATAAACAAGGTTGTTCTCTGTTTGTGCACCGACCGCCATATCTGTTTGCTTGTGGCAAATTAGCCATTCGCCCAGTCTGTGGAGCCAGTGATATAGAGGGAAGAAGTGCAGGTAAGAGACAAAATATTTTTTGATGATGTGATATAGGTATAAATAATGAATATGTGCTTTTCAAATGAGAAAATAAGGATATTGCACAAAGACATTTTTGTATCGTATATGATAAAATTGTACAATCGAGGGAATGTAGAATGAATAAATGATGCAATGGTTTCGTCTCAAAGTACATGGAAATGGATTTTCTGCAGATATTTTTGCAAGAAATCCTGCAGAAATATCGGTAATAAATTCTTACAAAATATTCGCCTACAAGCAAATTCTGCAGAAAATATTTCGTACAATAAAAATTAATTAATTATATTTTCTTCAATATTAAAAAGTCAAAATAGGTCATATAATTTGAAAAATATATGACTGAATTAGTTTCAGTTTAATTAAGTTATTCTGACGATTCAAGTAGAATATTAGTTTATAACGGCAACTTCAAGTAGGTATTTATTATTTTAATCTTTAATTACTTCAACTTCTTGCGTAGCTTGGTAAAACTAAGAAGATTCTGCATAATTTCTACCACACAGATAGAATTACACGCCTGTAATTTCTGTAGCTGAATATTAAATATCTGTAACTAAAACTATTTTTAATAGAATATTTCGTATTTTTCATTTATATGTGTATCATACACACGTATCAAACTCGACTACGATTGCGACGTTTGCGACACTAATTTGCGAGGTGTCATAAATACAATTTACGACACCGTGTATTATACGGACCCATCACTAAGTTGGACGAACCGCTCGAGTGGAACCCGCAGTGGTATCGGCCTTTCGGTACTCATGCGCTTAGCGCAATCATTGTACTTAGTCAATTCGATCCACAGATCAGGTGCATACGGGAGCTTCAGCCACCAACCCCGGACTCCAAGTTAGCCCTCCGCCACCGAAAAAATCCGGAAATCATTTTTGAGAAAATGCCTCCGCAAAATTTGCGCTAGCGAGGAATCGAACGTGAGCCCTAAGCGATTCGAATATTAAAATTTCTGTACCTATATTTTTTTCTAAAAATTTAATGTTGTATACATTTCTATGTAATATACGGTCTCCTTAACCCATTAATTCCTGAGTCTACTCTATAGAGTACCCTACCTATATGGACCTGGATGGCCGGGGTTCCTGATGCGTGAGCTAGCTTGTTCCGATCATTATTGATAACAATATTATTAGTGAACAAATTGGATATTTGCGACAGAAGAAGTCATATCCTTAGTAATTGTGGACGTAGATTTTATTTTCTGTATCAGATTTTGAAAAAAGTAAATTTTGCATAATTTACTTAGAAAAATTGCAAAATTCGGAATTTTGATATAATGTGGGCTTATGTCCCTTTTTGCATTGGTTCCGGTATTATTGGGTTTCTGGGATAGGTTCATGCATCAATGGGTTAAACCATATGAAATTTTTTATAAATATTTAAAAATAAAGCTTCACAGTTCTTCTCAATATTATTTTGTTGGATAAATTGATAAAAACTTAGTTATAAACTTAGTTTAACTTCGCCAAATCTTACAAACCAATAGGTTACACTAATAACTTATGGTATCAATTTACAATCTAAGATTGGTTTTTGTTTGTCGAAAAGTGCCAGATTTGTATATCGATTTTGCCTGAAAAAGAGGTTTAGAACTACCTTTTTGGTATTGTTGAATCATATGTTTGGCTGGGGGAATGAGATTAAAGGTGGACGGTAAGTGTTTATGTCTAGGAGATTGTAATTTGTTGGAAGGGTTGCTCGTGAAAGTTGACGGTTGCGTCATCGTATGGAGCGACGGATACGTTGTCGCAATGTGGAAGTGGATTTACAAACAGACAACTAACTGCAGGAAACTTTGGAAGCATTTAACAGGGATTGAGTATCCAATTTGGATAATATTATCTGTGAGATTTCTGTTGATAATTGTCTAATAAAGTCGACGCCTTGCTGGTGGACGCCGAAGGATGTGCTTGAAGGAGTACATTGGGATGTTTTTGATTTCACCTATTCACTATCCTCAAGTGCAGTAGACCATGTCGATGGGTATTCCAGTTACCCCTTATATACCCACCAGTGATGCAACTGATTGACCAACCGCTCTCAGCTAATCAGGGTAGAGCTTGTACCCGATATGCTGAAATTGACCAATTGATTACAACACTCTCTTATAACAATAATTGTAACTTAAAAAATTATAATTTAATCTTATCTATAACTCTTGTATTTATAACATTTTTGTATAAAATTCTGTTAAGTCGTAACCGAAAAACAACCATTTTAGGTACATTTCGGAGGTAAACACCTGTTTTTGCAAGTCTACCACGCCAAGAAATTGATTGGACAAAAATGTTAAATGGAAAAAGTTTTATTATAATATTATTATGTACAACTTTTGTTTTTATTATTTATGTCAAGTTTAACTCGGTAAAGTAATAGCCTAAAATTGCTAAAATCGAGTATTTTTGATGTATTTACATATTTTTCGTCATTTTATTGAAATGTATTTCTCGTAGAATTAACTATTCAATATAAAAATTGTCTATTAATTAGTTTTAGCAGGTACATGAGTTGAATTTTTACTAAAAATTTAGTTTTTACACATTAAGTTTAAAAATCTCGTTTTTCAAGTTTTTATTTTGTTTTGCGTTTTTTTTATATTGCAATGGATTAGGCTTAGCTACTGATTGATTTAAACATTAACTTTAGTAGTCATTTTCAAGTCGACTTGCTCATAATTTAATTAGTAGAGAAAGAAGCGTAAAAAGCATGTACATTTGTAGCCCATTACAATTATTTTTGCAATTATACATTTAAAGTAACAATATGTGTATGATATAAACGATTACAAGATGTGTTTGATTATTGTGGAATTTTAAAACATCATTCTAATTTAAATATTATTGAAGATAAATAAAATCAATTTTATTAAAACATAAGATTAATTTTTTATTCTCTACATGTTGTTAGTGACCATAATTTTTAATATTACAATACTTTTTATTGAAAAAATGTGTGAATAAAAAAAGTATTTTTTTTTTTTTTTATCTATTATTTATTTGTTTGTATCAGTTAAATTTTTCCTCACAGTATGAATTTGGCTGTATATGAACATACATATTGAGATTAGTATTTGGTACAGTGTTTGAATATTATTCACTGAACGCTTGTGTCTACTATCGTTTCAATTATTAATCGAATGCTAGAGCAAATACTGGTAAGCTAATATGGGATCGATTAACGGTTGACCGTTAACCTAATACTACGATTATAATGTAGACTTAACGGAATAAGGTCTGTGAATAAATTTATTAAGGATAGCGTTATTAATAGTTGTTTTCATGACTCAATATTGCAATAAGAAAATATGACCAAGGCTGGTAAATTTTAGTCATTTTATAATATATAAAATAATTACTCTTAATTTTTGCTTTTGTAATTATTAATTACAATGTAGCTTTTGCAAAAGTTTACGAGTAAAACTGAAGTCTCTTTTTTATAAAGGGTTTGAGATATAAAACAAACCTTTTTATAATATATTAGATGACAAATTGTAAGTTTTCGGCAACTTCTTGAAGAAATTGACAAATTTCCTCCCTAGTGCTACCTGCTTTTTCAAGCACAATTTCTGAATCTTACTGCTGTATTCTTATTAAAGATCTGATGAGTCATTGTTTCGCCTATTATGTCGTGGTCGCGATAACGGTGAGATCCCGGTGATATATTTATGGTTCCTAATCTGAGGAGGTTGTCTGCTGATCTTCTGCTCCAAGCCCCCTTGTAGGATAGAATCCCCGGGGAGTGCACGATGTTCTTCGCTTTATGATGGTGTTAGATCGCTCTTTGGATGTCAGGGTTGTCGAGTAAGACCGGACTACTCTCCGTTTTGCATTCTTTGTACGAGTCCATCCACTAATTATTTTGTATAGAGATTCGATCCACATCACCGCTCTTATTCGCTGCGTATATATGCAATTGACTAAAACACGATATACGGTGGTAGAATTCCAGAAAATACTGTTGTTAATAATTTCCGGAAGCAGTTAACCGAACACTGTTATTATTTGATATCTTCTTGGTATGCCTTTTGTCTGCTTACTTAAATATGAAAGGAATAAAAAATATCAGTTGACTTGTTATTTAAGTCCCCAAAGAAAATTTTTAAACGTGTGATGTGCGTTTGAAATGCATTGTATGTGAATTATATACTCATATTGAGGTTACATAAATGCTAAACTGAAATACACCGAGTAGGTCTCTGTCACTCGCTATCAGCGAAGCATTATAGATAGTTTACACGTGAGTGAAGACAAAAGGTATTTTACACACGCTAAACGGGCCTCTAAACTTGAGGTTTACGCACCCAGTTATAAAAATTCTTTTCTATTATTGCGATAACTTTTTGACGTAAATTTATATTGAAAGAATAAAGTCCAATATCATTTGCGATTTGAAAGACAGAAAATCGAGGAACTCCTATAAGTATACCGGTCTTCATGTGTTCTCATGTTATAAAATTAGTGAATTTTAATAAGCATTGTCAATATCCCATTTCTTTTTTAATGAGGATATCAATATTTACATTATCAAAGGGACTGTTTATATCACGAGCTGTGTAAAAAGAATTAGTCTAGCACTGGTCTAGGAGAAGTCTGCATGACTCAACTAATCTGATTAAAGTCTGGCCTTAGTCTGGCTATGGCCACTATGTTAGACTAATTATTGTTTTTACAAATAAATCTGCACAAATTGGAATAGATGTTCTAATATGGAAAAATCATATTAGTTAATTTTTTTACAACTTTATACACTAAACAACTGAAGAACTTAATATTTATTCCATTGTATCTAAAACAATTGATTTTAAAATTTAATTCGCATAACTTGTGAATATAGGTACTTCTATATTTTTCCATTTTCCAGTTATAAAGCAGACAAAACTGTGAACATAAGCACACGCAGCCATACACAGACATACGGGTATTTAAAAAAAAATGCATATTTTGATTCAGGGAGTTTCGAAATATCGAACATCTAGTCTAAGGTAAAACGGATACTGGAGCAAACCCGGATTTTCCAATATTTCGTCTACTCGTATATATGTATCTATTTATAATAAAAAATTTCTAAAAAATATTCGGTTTAACCTCAATTTCTTTTGCCAATTATGTCACTTAAAAAATTCATCCGTCGCTACATTTGAGTGCTCTTCATCTTTTCCTCTTTCTCTTTCCTGATACCAAAAATGCTCTATACGTGAGAAATCAATCTTCCCTTCTGTCTCTCTACGCAAGATGAACGTGATTAGAGCAAAGAATACCAATGTATATGCGTATAGTGGAATGACAACCCCTGTAATAGACAAGGAAAATCCCCGATCTTCCCATGAAGCAGTGAAAGTGAAGTTCTCCCATTGCCATGCGCGCGGAGATTAGTTCACGTGTAGGCCGACACTTTTGCGCGCGCTCGAACGACTGCTTTTGTGGGTATATATCGCGCAGCCTCCGCCACATCCTCCGCTCTCACTCTCTCGTGTGCAAGCCTCAAGGTAGTCCATTGTTTTCGATGGGATTGACTCGTCGACGCGGGCTCGCGCTGTATAATGCACGTCGCACGCAAGAGAGAGAGATAAGTATTGCCGCGTGTAGGTGTATGTGTGTGTGTGTGGGTCGCCAAGCAGGCGGCACGGGTTCAGTCTTCAAAGGTCGATCGCGAGACGCGATGTGGTTGCATATGCGGTGACTGAGATTTTTCAGATGCTAGCATGTGGGTTACGCGCACGCGCGCGCTCTTGTGGGATAGCGATTGTGATGGCAGTATGTGAATGGGTGTTGTGGGAGAGCCTCGATGTGTGTATATTGTGAAGAAGACGTCTGTTAAATTATAGGCTTGAAAACTAGGAAATAAAGTAACGTTGGTTGAGCATACATAGCGTACAAAGAATAAATATGGGCTTCTATAAGTATGTTCTATGTGTAAAAACGGTATCAATTTTACAAAGTCAATATAATTATTTTTTGTTTTATTCTTATAGTATGAAGTAGAATCCAATTTTATGTTTCTTTTTTAGTATTGTACTGAATAAATGTAAACTTTATTTTCAACTTCTTGGACCATTTTTGGATTGATTATTGCTACGACTATTTGTTTTATATTTTAATTATAAAAGCCGTTATGAAATGTCACTAGATTGAATATCGAATAAAACGAAGTAATATTCAATCATAAATGTTAAAAAAGTATATATATATTCTCAATATAATTCCATTTATGTAAATAATAACTCGGGAATTGAAAAGATTTTCGTTCTAAAATATCGTCATCCTGTTATTTTTCTCTCCCATTTCTAATAAAGTTACGCTATAAATAAAGGGGCGCTAAAGCGTAAGAATTTTCTCAATAACTTTTTTGTAAGCGCATATAAAATTCCGAGATTACGATATGGTCGCGAAAATTGCCTCCGTCCTTTCCCCTACCAGCTCGTACGATTTTTCAACGTGCAAAGTAGACGCCACGCGAGCGCGCCGGTACTTTTCGTTACTGTCAAATACGTATTTTCATCTTATTTACGGCTTATATTTGCTGAAAATTCACGACGCAGACCCGCGTGCGTTTGTGAAACACAAGAAAATACATCGATATGGATGCTGTCCCTGTAGATGTGGGTTTCGATCAAACGCGTGTGCAAACGTATAGTTATGCTCTTCTTGGTTCACTTTCACCTCAATGACATTTCCTTTGCGTAATCCACTCTAATAATTGAACATTCACGTAATAAAGTAAACACGATGAACACCGTTAGCTCCTCTCTCTCTCCCTTACTTTTAAAATCAATCGCCTCGATCTTCGCCTAAGAAGTTATTTTGAAAGAAATTCACTTGAAACACTTTAACTGCTTCATTCAGTGAAACAATGTTATACAATCGTACAATCTTTTTGTGCAATTATGTGACTCTGATTCAATTTGAAGTTAAGCGTAATTATGGATAATGGACGGTGTTTTTATCTCTACAGTACGAGTAGTATTTATGTCTGATGAAAAACAGATACGTTGTCTATAATTTAATCATAAATTAATGATCGGTATTATAACGTAAACGTTTGCACATTTATGGCAATCCTTCATTATAAAATAATGCGCTTTTCAATTTGACGGACATATGTTTAATACATAGACTAACTGTAGCAATGAATTTACTAATATCATACATTTTACGTTTTGGCGTAGTCTTATTTACGTGAATAACCGACTCTATACGACAGAAACGTTGTTATACGGAACGAAAAAGATGAAAGTATATTAAAAATTCATGAAAGTATACACTCACGGCGCTAATACCAAGCGTCGGTGTGCGCGTGTTACAGCTCTCTGGATCTTGCAGCCTCCAACGTACATACTCGTTAAGTGCCCCTCTCCTCTCTCTCTCTCTCTCTCTCTCTCTCTCTCTCGTTTGCTGCAGCGATTCTTCTTTCAATTTCTCCGATACCGCCGGCGCCGTTCTTTTTCCGCTTTTTTCCGGCTAGCTCGTGGTGGTTTGCTCCCCGAGAAAAAAGACGGGATGAGGGAAAGACCGCCGAGAGAAAGACAGAGAAAAAAGGCAACGACGGCGAAGGAGCGCGCGTTATCGAGCGCAATTCGTCGGCGAGAATTCGAAAGGCAAAGAGGAGTCTGAGGGCGCGAGTGCACCAGCGATTCTTTATTGAAGATTGTATAACATCGTTGGTTGAGAAAATAAAGAAGAGAATAGGAGTGAAGAGGAGAGAGAGAGAGAGAGAGAGAGAGAAAATGGAAAGGTTGAAAAGTTGGCGCGGGTGAGAGAAGGACGTCTAAGTTGTGCGAATGAAAAATTTTTGCGTTTTCGTGCTCGTTAGTTCTGCCAGGATGAGTTCAGCTTGCCGACTGGATTTTCGTGCGTGAAGTTCAATCGGTTGAGAAGAGCCGAGTAGTTGTAGTTGAAATAGAAAAATTTTCCTCGGATGCTATATATATATATATATATATATTCCTTAAACCATTGAAGTTCGAAATCAAGGATGGTTTTTTTGTTTTTTTACTCTGTTTTAACTATGTGAATGTATTTTTATTTAAAAAAAAAACTTTAGTTTGTACAGTACGCCAATAATTAAGATAGAACACAACGTGTACGCTACGAGTAATTATATAGTGATTGAGAAATGTACTCTCTGTAACAAGAATTTCTCAAATAAAAAGGTTGCGTATAGGCGAGTTATTGGAGAAAACTGTGTGTGTATATATATGTATATACAGCCACAGTTATGAACTTCCAACTGCGATCTATAAATATATGTTTCATATAAAAATTTTACGTAAAACTGTATGTATACATCTATTAATCTACGTAAAAAAAAGATCCAATGCCTTTCATACAAACATTATAAATCATTTTGAACTTGGTAACTCTTTCTCTAATACAAGACAATTATTAGAGAGATTAGTATTTATAGCTCCATTTTCTCAGAAGATAAAAGCTTTGTTGTCTCGAAGGGAATCTTGTTGTATCAATATATCATTTAATTGGTAAACTATTTTGACACTTTTCATTTTGACAAATCAACATGTACCTCTGAACATCATTTTTTTGCAAAAGTAAAATTACAAAGGAACTCTTTCATTCGGTTATATGCTTCTATCGCGACTGAGATAGCACCTGTATTTACAAAAACTCGCCTTCGACGCGAAAGCCTTTATCCACTGTTACAAATGAAAAAACAAAGAGGATTGAAAAAATTTGCTGGCAATTTCCTTTTATGCACTTTCTCATTCTCTCTCTTTCTCTCTCTCTCTCTCTTGGTATCTCTACAGAACGATTGCTTCGCCGATTCGGGCGGAGAATGTAATCCAATTTACTGAAACCCTTATTGTCTCAAAAAATTTTATACGTACGCTTAATAATTCTAAAAATTTATAAAAAAATCATTGAGATATAAATTCGTCATTAGTCTTTTGTTTTACTCTATCAGAAATTTCTCAACATTCCAATCTGAAACAAACTTTAGGCCCATAAGTAAAATTCCCACCGCCGAAATCAGATCTTTTCGTAACCTCTCAGACTACATTCTCATCCACATCAAGACCTCGAGATAAGAGCGCACGTTTGAGAAAGAGATACGCAACGTTGTCGACTTTGTTGTTGCTTTTCGCTCTAGTTCCGGCCTGTGGCATCTAGTAACCCTGGAAGTTGCCACCGGGTCCACCACCACCGCCTCCTGGTCCGGTAGGGAACCGTGGCGTACCCTCGTACGAGACCTGAGCCGTGAATCCGTGTTTCCAATCTGCCGTGTAACGGACGATTTGCGTGCGTCCATCAGGCAACTGGACTCGGTACTCGCCGCGCGTCACGTCGCCGTCGCTGATGGCGTTGTGTGAGTAGTCGTTGCCGTACGCGTCCTCCTTCACTGCGTAATTGAAGTCGAACGGCATTCCCGGTACGTGAACGTGGCCGTCGTCGTGCTGAAAAATTAATAAAGTCATTATAATCCTGCTGGTAAATGAAACATTATTATTCTATATGGTTATTACAACGTCTTGTGTATATATGTGGATACTTGAAAAAAAACCGTCTCAAGTTGAGAACGAGAGTTATGAATAATAAAGTCTTCAGTTTAATTGTACAAGATTTTAAAACTATACCTAGATACTTATTGTCCCTATAATAATAGTTTTTAATAACGCTATGAAATTGACACTTTATAGTTTGATACCAATTGTTTTATCATAATAGAATATACATTTTTAACACGATTATTATGGAAAAACTCGTTACCACCAAATGTTGGAATATTGAGATTCCGTTTTCTAAGAAGATATATATAGTTTCCTTATTTGCTATCAATCCAATCGTCTCTCTTTTACTCTTTCTCTCTTTCTCTCACACTCTTTCCCAATCTTTCTCACTCTCACTCTCTTACTTTTTTACTGGTTCACTCCCTTCCTATTTCTCCTGCTCGGTATCTCTATAGCTACCAGTTGTATTATACATATATGCAATTTCATTAATTTTATTTCACGATAAACATTTCAGCGTACAGATATTTCCATCTACATATATGTATATACTCCTTTTTTCTCTTCCCACCGCCATAATATTTTTCTCCCTAGAATGCAAATAATAAATTGACATTTAATTTTTTCCGTTCTGTACCCCCCCCCTCCCCCTTGATGTGCGTAGGTCCTTTTCACACAGTGTAAAAAGTTATTGCGCGAATCACTCGTGAAACATTCGCGACAGCTGTCAAGCCGAAATTACATTCCTCGCGCGTATGTGTGTACGCGAGTATCTCCTCGCGGCTGGAAAAGAAAAGACCCTCCGCTGCTGCCGACGTCGTTTGATTCGATGCGGGATGCGCGTGCATCGGTTCTTTCCCTCTTTATCTCTCTCGTTTCCTTTGCCTATCACTACCGAGTACAAATCGCTCGGAGCCTTTGCAATTTACTTGGCGAGTGTCTCGCTATTTTTCTAGTGCTGCTTTTCTTTTTACTTTTCGTTTTTTACACTCTTTTAGCGCGATCAAGTGTGTGTGTGTGTGTGTGTGTGTGTTCGTTGTCGATGTTAGTACCAGTCGTGCGTAGGACTTGTCTCGTTCACTCTTTGTGGCTTTGTCAATCCGTCTCACTTTTTCACCTATAGAAACAAGCAATCGCAGGTTTTCTCTTTCTCTTTCCCGCTGCTTTTTCGATTTAGTACATTACGGATGACTTTTTTTATACTCTAAAGATTATTCTTTGATCTATGCGGTCGTCGAAGTGGCAATCAATGTTTGATAGCAGATAAGAGCCACACACTCGTAAACATTACATAAAACTGATTACCACGCATCTCTCCGAATAGCGTGACAAGTGTGGTTAAATGGAAAATATGGGAACTCACAAATCTACATTAGATTTTAGTACTGCCATCAACAATCACAGTGTTGAAAGTAGTTGTTGTCCTCCCTAAAAACAGTAATCTACTTTTTTGGTATTTTAATTTCAATTTATATAACATCAAAATTTATAGCCAAACGAGGCTCCTCTACATATTTTAATCTTGAGTGAACGTATGATGATTGTAATAAAGTTGAGAGTACTCTTACAATTGGAAATTAAGAAAAATTAACATTGTTTCATGAGTCTGAAAAGTTCTCGGGGCTAATCTATTTGAATGTATATAATACTTTAGATCCTTACTCGTCGTTGATTGTTTACTTTCGAACCACATAAACGCACGTACACAGATACAGACGCCATCGTTCATGAAAATGCAAATATTGCGCAAAAAGTAGGCGAATATTAAAATCAAACAATATCCCTTTGCAACGATCCACATTCATACCAGTCAGCTTACGTCACGTGTAAACTTCATTTAATTCAAATGATAATAATGTTATACGTATATGCACAATCGTACCTCGCGACCCGTCGTAATTCATCATAACGATTGGCATTGTGCATTGTTCGCGTCGACGCGTTATAAACATTTCTATGTGGCATAAAGATACATCCACACATAGAATTTTTGTAACAGACTGTACAGCTCCTCCCGCATCGCACGAGTTATCTAGATTCACGCGCTGTAGGTGGGTTCTTTCGTGCGCCAGGTGTAAAGTTCCTTATTACCGTAATTTAGAGACGCGCGCGCGTGCGCACCTTCAAGAAAATTCGATGCCCTTAATCATGAGAATAAAGCAGAAGTGGGGGAGGAGAAAGAGAGAGAGAGAGAGAGAGTAAATGTATGTGTGTATGTAAGAGAGAGAGAGAGAGAGAGAGAGAGTGAGAGAGAGAACAAGATCGAGTAGCGCAATCTGGTGTAAGTAGAAAGAGGGCGAGCTCTAGTCAGACGTTATTTTATACTTGCTTAGCGCCATTACTTTTAGTTGGCTTGTTAAGCTGATTTTTAGCTGATATATTTTTTTAAATTTAGTTTAATTTATTAATAATGAACGGACTAATTGTATATTCAAACTATGAGAATGCGACAATCGTCTTTAGAATTAAATTTCCACCATTGTAGCCGAGGAAAAAATATTATTACTGTTATAATAATGTTGCATAAATCGTCACTACCTTATTTCGTAAAAATTATTAAATTTTAATTGTATTTGCGATCGTTATAGATATAAAACTATTTAACTACAGTATATTTTATAAACGTACAAACTATAAACATATTTTGACAAATAATCGATACAGAAGTAACGCCTTCGCATATTTTTCTCGGTGTACTGAATTTTACGGATATCACGATAGCCAATCTATTACAAAATATAGTTCTTCCTTTATTGTTCCATCTAAAATAATTACAAAATTGTCACAAAGCCAAAGTGTTTTAAGTAATAACATAAACACCTTTTATTATGAGACATATTCAAAAAGGAAATTCAAGCTTCTACATTCAATAAATATTCAATTTCCTTCAATTATAATTTCAATTTTTCGATAGAAATGCATTAAAAGAACAAGTATATGTCCATCCAATAATATAAACAAACAGATAACTAACACGATATTCGTAAATCTGCGGCGTATCCATTTGTTGATTAACTTTTTTCTTTCGCCGTCCTGATCTCGGCGTTAAAAAGACTACGACTACGCCGAACACCAAGCCATCGATCGCACTCGAAGGACGCAGACGGAATTTGCGATCGTCTGACACGCGACCAACCCTTTATATATACCACCCACCGCATAAAGTCGTCAGAGCGCGTGCGAGAAAAGAAACCCCAACCGTGGTTACAGTCTAGAACGCGATAAGACGAACAAAAAAAATCGAAAGATCATCAGTCACACTATATATGCAGCTGCGCATCATGCGCGTCGTTATATGCATGAAGAGGTCAACGTTATACAAGGTGTCGAGCTTCTTTTAACGAGAGAACCATACATCGTAACAAAGTTTCTTTGAGCGAGAAACAACGCGCGTTGGGAAACGTTATATTGTTCCTCTCTCTCTGCGCGTCGGGATATATTAATAAATGACGGCGATGATCGCCGGTACGAGCAGCAAATGCGCGAGGTATTCTATGGGGAGGAGGCGTGGCTGCTGCTTGGAATACGAGGCAAGCTGCGATGCATTTTATTTTATCGCTCGACGATGCTGTAGGAAGATCGCAAGCGTGCTGATATATACGACAGCTCAAGTGCGAGAGATCGGTTGCATCGAGATATACGCGGCATTTATCGTCACGTACTATCGTAAGCAGTGTATTAGAATACCGATTTTCATCGATATATGTATATATATATATAGATCGCTTTGATGTTCTAGTAATGCAATTGCATCGTTATAGACAAATTTCGTATTTAACGGCGCACGTTTTTGAATTTTTTTAATCTAAAATAGCTTATTAAAGGATGGAAAAAAATGATTGTCATAAATTACTCTCTCACATATATATGTACAAAAGCTTGTGGAACAAGCTACCCGTAAGTCCCACGAAAAACGAAGCCGCTCGTTTTATCCCAAAAGGGTTAAACGCAAGATTCTACAAACGGTTTTTTACGTATTACATGCGCATATCTCCCTTGCTCTCACCACTTCGTACAATCGATCAGAATTAAGAAGTCTCCGTTCTCTATCCCACCTGATAATTGTTATTAATTACCACAGCTTGCACGCGGAGGCACCCAAGAATTGATGGAGCACGAAGCGTCGAGCCAGCGTGCGCCGATCGGGAATGATAAATCAGAAATTCCCGGGGCGACGACGACGACGACGACGACGACGACGACGGCAGGAGCAGTAGTAGCAGCAACGATGCTACCAACCAAGCGAGCGGTTCGTATATATATCGTGGCGCGAATGTCGGCAGCTAAATTATTTCCTATCGGGACCGCGTCGGCGTGACTCGTGCTCGCAAAGAGAAAGAGAGAGAGAGAGAGAGAGAGAGAGGAGCGAGGCAGTGTGCAGGTGTGTCCGTACCCGAGGATCGCGGGTGTGTATAACTGGGTGAGAGGAGGAAGAGAGGTTTATTCGAGCGTGGATGGTTGTAATTCTGTAGTGCGCCAGACCGAGCGAGCAAAAAGTTCTAGTAGATAAGGGCTCCAGAGCTCTCGAGAATTTGCGCGTGTACGTGTGTATATGAGTGTACGTGCCTATGTGTGTACGAGTGTACGCAAGCGCGCGAGCGGTAGTATTTGTCTTCGACACCCGGTGAAGTATTATGTACTTTTGGTGTGCACGTATACTCGTGTTCGGTGAGAGCTATATACTGGCTGTCCATGTGCCGAGCAGTGTATGATGAAGTGTAAGGAGGAATACGCAGGTAGTTCTGGACCATGTCAACTATATGCTGTTTTTCTTCTACTCTTTTATCTCCATGTAGAATTGAATTGTCACGTTCTTAGTTAAAAAAATGATTCTATCGGCGCGAAGAATATTTCGATGATGAGTAAGAAAATGAAACAATCTCTCTATATTGTATATGAGAAAACCATGACAAGTAAATGAAACTATTTAATTCAATGCGTTTACGGAGAAAATTCATGACACGCAGTTCTGTAATAATAATGATTTCTCATTTTGAATGATTTTAATAAAGTGAGTAGTAATCTTACAGTCGCAGAGTGTATTGGAAGCAAGTAGAGAAAAGTTAAATTAGATCTATTGTGTAGATATCTGTGGCTTCCCGGAATAAACATAGCTGCACTTGTTTGATTTCGAAAAATCGAGTTTTTAGTTTCACATCGGTGTTGAAAAACAAGACAAATGAAATTGAATGCAGCACTGCATATATTTTTTCAAATCTAAATGACTCATTTTTTACAATAGTTACTGAACCAATTAGTGATTATGTCTTAAAAATCGACTGTCACTTATATGGTTATTCCGGGAAAGAGAACAAATTTTAGTAGAGTTATATGGCTTTTCCAGTCTCAATAGCATTTATATTGTTTTTCCATTAATTAATAAAGATGAAAAAAATTAGAGATAAGGTAAAAAATGTTTTAAAATTTAAAAAGATAAGATAAAAAGATGATGGGATAAAATAATTAGATAATTGATAAATAATTCGTTTATCTAAAAAAGTAGAGTTAAATGGATTTTCCGGAAATTATTTTGAGAAGATGCCCTTTTATAGTGTTTTTCCATCTGCTCATATGCGAAAATGACTGCACCTTATCAATTTCTGTTCTGATTACATGATAGAGGACTATTTAAAAGTACAAAAGACCGCATAAAATCGATTTTCAAAAATTGGTCACTTATATCGTTATTTCGGGAAGCCACAGAAATATAATTCACACTTTTGAAGAAAAATTTCAAATTAAAAGGTGAAAAATAAACTTGGTTTCAATATGGTTTTCAACGACTACGTATATAGACATTGCTAGGTTGTGGGAGAAGAGTATAAATTGCATTGAGTGTCAGCTTATTGAGTAAATTCCACGAAGAAACCTCAGCAGTGGCACATTTATATCGTCTACGAGTAGCAGTCGGATTATGTACGTTCATGGTGCGTGCGTGTATATGTACGTAAATGCTTTCGAGGAAGTGCGAATGCGAAGTCCCTTGCTTCTATAGTAAGAGCTTTCAACCTTAACTCAACTTTCACACCTTCTGTGCGTATAAGATATCTCATACTTTATATCTTTCCGCAGCAACGTTTTACACGAATTGTACGTAAAAGCGTCGAGCAACAGTGAAATTCAATCTTGTTCCCCCTCACCTTTTCTCTATTCTACGTCAAATCGTAAATAATCGATTTTCATTCTTTAACACTTGGCAAAGCCACTTTTACGAAAGCTAAATTCCGCGTTCGTCAGATTTAATTTTCACACACAGCTCGGCTTTGGTATGAGGCTCACTGACATGCGTGCATCCGATAAACGATGAAATGGTTGTGCACTCTTTTTTATTAATAAGCCGGGGTCAGTGGATAAGAACTGTTTTGATGTTTTTGCGTCGCATAGATGAAATGGGTATGTTGGAAAAGGATAGATGAAAGGATCGAGTATAATTAATTCCCAAAAAGTGGATTTCCTAAAAGTTATTGTTTTAGAATGAATTTATTTTTATTAATTTTACCGTGAACGAAAATAATGTCCAACAATCAAAAGAAGTTTTATATTAAATAATTTTTAAAATATAATTGTTAAAAAATGTTTCAATAAGATTCTACTTTAATTATTTCGGTAGGTTAGATATAAACTTTTAAAAAGGAAGTTATAATTTTTGGAAAATTTATTTCATTTTAAATCTATGTTATATAGTTTGAAGTTGTGATAACAAACGAAAAATAATAATTATGTTGAGAGCAACCATGAAGTCTTTTTTTATGTATAGTTGGTCATGTGTGCTCCCGTGTTACACCAGCTTGTGGAAATTTGAATTATCGAACTGAATATCGATGCCATGGTTCACGAAAGTTAATATATGTAGACGGACATGACAAATTTAAAAAGAGAAAAGAATTGCGACATTTTAAGATTATACGTGGATATTTTTATACTAGAATGAGACAGAAAGGTCTTTTTAAAAATGCTTTTAGTTCACATAAAAATATTCTAAAGATATGAGGGCACAGTGAAATAACAAACACGGTACACAAACATCAAATGGCTTTTAAACATTTCAATGAAGAAAAAAACGCAACATATTGCTTTGCACACTATATCAGCGCGCGCGTGCGCCCATTAAAATTCCAGATGAAATAGGGATAAGTCTATTTTAATGTCTGAAAGCTCATACCTATAATAAAGATACGCCTGCCGTGCAGATGCATTTTATTAATTAAATTTCCCTTCACAGGAACCCGCGCTTTGATGCGCATCTCTTTTTTCGGCTTGTTTGCTTTGTATCTATTCCTTCCAGAATTTTAATAAAGTAAAGTGAACTAAACTGTAGCTGTTTTAATTGCATCAAGGGTTACGTTATCTCTTCCTCCTCTCCCCCTTCTCCTCCTCTCTTTCGTATGTTGTAAAAAGGTGCGCACCCAGCAAAATGAATGTACAGCAACGGCGGCGTATTTTTTTGCGCACAAAGCTACGTTGCGTGACAAAATTCAAAGGAGTGCGTGCAAAGCGAGGCGAGCTAGAGAAAAAGAGATATGAGAGAGAGAGAGAGTGAGAGAGAGTATATGAACAAAGAAAATTAGAAGCCTTTAAAAAAAGTATATGCTTGTGCGTGTTGAGGATCGGTATGAATTTAATCAATTGTATTGGAGGCGTGCGAGCGTTTTATATTTTTGTCAAGTTTCAAGATAAGTATGCTGTAATTAAGGTCGGCTTACGTGGCAAGTTATTCACCGATCGATATCAATTGTTCAACTTTATGGCGCTATGGATAGTAAATTTTGCAAATTTCATCGTTTCACCCGAATACGAGTGTCCATTCGCGTTCTCAGTAAAATGTATTGCAATTAAAAGCAGCACACGCGCCATTAAAATATAGATATACACATGCTTTGCACATGTATGTAAGTATGTAGTATAATTTCATGCTGTGAGATTACATTAATTGCTATATTGGAAAGTTTATGTTTACTTGGGGAGAATTATTGTAAAGAATCAACAAGCTTCTGTTTGAGGTTTATTACATTTTGCCAACGGCTAAATTTATGCGACTTGGTAAATTTGATGTGGGACATGAAAATTGGTCAGTTAATAAAATACCTTGAGTGAGCGAGTTTCGTAACTGACCACTGCTCACGTGTCAATAAAATATGATTATTAATGGTAACAATACTCTCGTTTAAATCAGCATTTTTCTCCTATTTATGAAACGATTTTTAGCACATTTTCTAACTATTTTATGGCGATTTCGGTCATTTCACCAAAAAATGGGTAGAAGATTT
>JAYJLV010056761.1:0-47458 GCA_036873485.1 Torymus texanus
CACACACACACACACACACACACACACACACACACACACACACACACACACACACACACACACACACACACACTGCACCGCGCTATACACAGCTTTTACTACTTCCCTCTGCGCTACCGTAATTACACGCATTCCTCATTCCCTCACGTAATTAACACGTGGCTTTTTATCCTCTTCGCGGCAGCGAAAGACTATTACTCGCTTTCACAGGCAACACGCGCGTAGAATTCCTCATCACGCGCGCGTGGCTGAAAAGAAGAGTACGATGGTATAGCAGAGACGGCCCCTAATCAACGCAAAAAGCCAACGAAAAAGCAACCAACGCCCTTTCCGAAAAAGCTAAATATTTACTCGCCTCGTCAGCTCTGGGTATATGAGCAAAAATGAGCGAACCCCATTAACCCGTGGTTTCACGAGGTAAAAGAAGGCCAAAGACGCCGCCGACGACACCGTTGCTATCGCTCGTCACAACTACCCCACACACTTACACCTATACATATATATATAAATATCGATCTCCCTTCCTCCGCGTTACGAGCCACAGCTATACTGTGTGTATACATATACCTACATATACAGAGGCGCAGTGTGGTACTGTGCGGCGCTTCGAAACCGGACATTGATGAGATTCGTTAAAGCTTCGGTGCGAAGATATATATACATATACACACTATATATATACACGCGGGCGTACAGATTCGGGAAATTCCGACGTTTATTCGTCCGCAAGGCCGTTGTTCTGTGTATACGTTACTATATATACAACAACACGCGGACGTCGTCGTCGTAGTCGTGGCCGCACGGCAGCGGCGACGACGACCTACATTCCGCGCCCCGAGCTCACTCGCTCTCGCTCGCAGCAATTAAATACCGCTCGGGGTTTCTAAAGTCACGCGCATAATCCAACCTAAATCCGCGCCGAGTCCGGTCACATGGAAGCGAGAGGAGTAGCCGCTACTGTCGTGTCTGTATATATACGTGTGTATATCTATATGCAAAGACGAGAGAACGAGCGACTGCAGAGGGAATATATATATACGTATATTGTGAGCTCGAGGGATATCCCCAGAGGGGATTAACCGGCAATACGCGAGCGAGGAAAATAGAGTCGCGCTCGCGTTGTATATACACTGTGCGATGTTTGAATCGTACGACACGGGATAGAATGCGACGCGTGTGGGTGTATCGAGGCAAATGGTGGTTGATGTTGGTAATGGCCGCGCACGGATGAGCCGTAGCGGATGATTGGGCTTCGACGTGGGAGATTTCGATTCTTTTTCTCGTTGAGTGTATATATATATATGTATACGTATATATACACAGTTGGATTCGAGATGCGGGAATATTGTACCTTTATTAGTGGGTGTAGATTTTTCCGATTCAGTGAGAACTGGTGTATGTTAGGTTATTCTTATTATTATTATTTTATAATATTTATATATTTCATTCTCGTTCGAAATGTATATAGATTTATTCTCACTCGTGATTTATTATTATCTCATAATATTTATTTCGATGTTTATTCGGAATGTATATATAAATTTTATCTGAAAATACACGGGAACTTTTTCGAGATTTAAAAAAAAAAAGAGAGGTATAAACCTGTCACTCTGTTGATTTTTAATTAAATTTGACTGACTGCGTATATTTACTCAGTGAATTTTCTCAATATTTTCGTTTAATCATGTTTATTTACTACTATTTTTCACGTAATAGGGAACCGAGAGAAGAAAACGAGAATGAGAGAGAGAGAGGAGTGAGAAGAGGGGCGGGGGGGGGGGAAGAGAAAGAGAGAGTCGAATCTACATCTTTATTTTGATAGGCAAGCAACCCCCAGCTCGCGCGCGCACACATGGGAAAAACCCCTCGGTAGGGTGTGATTTCGTAGTGGCTCCGATTTCAATGTGACCTACATTCGGTATCTTGTGACATTCAATTTAAGTGATGGGCGTTAAGGGGACGTTGGAGCCCCTAGGCCTCTCCTCTCTCTGAAAGTACGCGCAAGCGCGCGTTTCTATACTACCTATCCTGGCTGATTTTATCATTTGTTGCTAGTAAATTAGGAAATAGCACAAGATTTCATGTACTACACGGTAAAGAAACATGAAGCCAAAGTTCTGATCTTTGCGTTAGATTTAATAATGTATAACATTACGTTATTTATAACAATATAACAATGCTTTTAAATGTTGAACGATAATTATCTTTACGATAACAGTGTATTAACATTGGCTATTATATTTTAAATCTATGTGTTTAATTATGTGGATCACGCCTCTTTACCTTTTTAAATGAAATTTTCACAGCTAAGACTTGTAAAAGGGATGTCTTTTTTGCGCACATAATAAACACGCGTATATGAGTTTTCACGAGAATTTTGCTGAGCGAGTTTATGCTCTAGTTGTTCTAAATTCTTCCAAAACAAGAACCTAAAAAATAAAGAGTATTACTTTAAATTATTAGTAAATGCATTTTTCGAAAATTAATATGCCTGTAGTATAACGCAAAAACTACTTTAATTATAGTTTTCTCCGATATATATTATGCTTAGCAACAGTATCTAAATAATTTAAATAGAATTGGAATAATATTAGTTCAACAGAAAGAAAACATAATTATGTGAATTCAATTATTAAATACAAAATATTTCTTTGTTATTGTTTGAATGAATTTAAAAACTATATCGCTGGAAAATCCAGGTTCTTTAGATCCATTTAATTAAATGGATTTGTAATTACAAACAACTTTTCCGTATTCTGACTCCAAAGAAACTTTAAATTTAACGAAGTTTAAATTAAGCTTACTTGTTTCATTATAGGGAATGCGCATAATTACGTTGAGCTTCTTATATCATTAAATGTTTAATTTGTGTTTGGCGATGCAAAAGCCTAATTACAATGGCTGTTATAAGAATGGCTCGTGGTCTCTGTGTGTGTGTGTGTGTGTGTGTATATATATATATATATATATATATATACCGGAAAGAGTTGGTAAACACAATGCCGTGCTGTAACCTGCGCTTTTAAGACTAATTGTATTAGTCACCTTTGGCTTCTAGCTTAAAAATTTCGAGCTATAGGTTTTAAAACTACTTGCCTCATAATTGAATGTCACTCATGACAATAATCTATTGCAATTATGTGTGCTAAGATCTAAACGCTAATGTAAAAAAGCTGGTGTTGAAAGTATATGGAGAGGAGTGCAAGTCATAATGCGCAGTTTATTTTAAAATTCTATGAACATACATAACGAACATAATGTTTAGCTTGCATACTGCCAAACCTTTTCGTAATTTTAATTTCGTTAATACAATAATGTTTTTTTTATTAAAATTAATGTTATTTATTAATTTGAGTATTTTTTAATTCTGTCATGCTAAGGCCAATTTCTTGGTGAATAAAAATTATGAAAAAAATTTGGAGATAATATATGATTGCATTTTGCACATTCTTTTTTAATTTTTTGAGTGGATTCGACCTACTTTTTAAAGCTTATTCATATATATAAAAAAACTTTTATCCATT
Organism: Torymus texanus; assembly: GCA_036873485.1. NCBI lineage: Eukaryota > Metazoa > Arthropoda > Insecta > Hymenoptera > Torymidae > Torymus > Torymus texanus. The sequence goes on from JAYJLV010056761.1 coordinate 3,525, forward strand.
TCATTAAACGTGTCAACGGGATCAGAAAAAGAATATTTAACTAATTAATTCGTATTATATAATTATTATAAACATTTACATATTTTTTTATAAACTCATTCTAAATAACTTAAAACGAAATTTTTATAATTTGTAATTCAATAATAACTTCTGAAAGCGGAAATCTACGTATGGCTATTATTAATACACCGATATATTTATAAAGTCCGACTTTAATAATGTAATCGTCGTTTTTCACTCCCACGAATCGTATAAATGTTTGACAAGATGTTATTGAATAAAACAGTTGCTCTCCCTCCACACGCGCGATATCAAACAACTGATTCTGGAGCATCGAGAAAAAAAAAACATCTCCACAACGATGCTTCAACCACGGAAAAGCGCACAAAGCTCCGAATCCCCGCGTATATACCCTCAGGAAAGATTTCGTTCTCTGAAAAGAAGAAAAGCTCTCTCTCTCTCTTTCTCTTGCATTCTCTTTCTGCAAGCACAGGAACGTGTATGCTCGCGTGCTTATACATCAGCAACACCCATACGAATCAGAGCAAGAGAAGAACCCTCGTCGGTAGTCTGCCTACTTTAATTCCGCTCCTATCTATACAACACGTATATACATATATACAATCCGTCTCCACTTGCATATATACATACATATACACATCCAGAACACAGACTGTAGACGACACGACCCACACACCTGGACGCGACGTGTGTGCGCGCGCGGGCGTTGTTTATTAGATCAGCGTAAGCCAGTTTGCAGTGACGCACGCGGCGAAGGAGGCAACGGCGGCGTCGGCGGCGTCGTCGTCGGCAGCGAGCGCCGGAGACGCGCGCGAGTAGCTCGCACGCCAGTACCACCTTGGCTTCGTCGCGTCTGGAGGAGAGCAATACATAGAGAGATAGAGATAGAGATATAGAGAGTGTATATAGTGCGAAGATATATAGTACAGAAGCGCGCGCGTCGGCGTTGGTCGGTTTTTGGGCACACGTTGCCGCCGACTATACAGTGTTATACGCGCGCGTGTGGCACGCGCGTGGCATCGTAATGTGAGATAGCAGCGACGCACGTGTGTGGGTGCGAGAGAGTGTGTATATGTGTATGGCGGATAGTATACGAAGGAGAAGGAGAAGGAGGAGGTGGAGAAGAGACGAGGGATAGTATAACCCGCATGTATATATGTAGACAGCACGCTGATAGCAGCGGTGAGTCTCACACTCTCTCTATATCGCTATATAGCTTCACTGTGAATGCATGAGCATATACGAGCGCGAGGTGCGATGGTACAGCGCGTGATCACGCGTCATATATGTATATATATAGACGCAGATATGCGCGCACGTGTGTGCATAGTAGTAGTAGCGCTTTATGTGTTGTTGTATCGCAATGTACGGTGTGAGAGGAGCTCTGGTGTTGAGTATACTAAGGGAGAGAGTAGTTTTTCCAGAGAGGGAGAGAGAGAAGGCTTAGCTCTGTAAGATGTGTGGATACGAGCTTTATATGAGGACAAGAAGGGGGTTATATAGGTGGCTCTAGCTTTGTGCGTGCGAGATGTTGTTAAGTGAGTTGGAATTATGGTACTTTGTGCTGCTGTTGCCGCTGTGTAACGTTGCTCCCGTTTAGATATAGAGCTGGGATTATTCCCTAGTGAGATTAGACGAGTTAATTTTCGTTGATTTATTATTTTCTCGGATGTTTGTCAGATAGTTAATTAAATTATTCAATTTTTGTCAATTGTTAAAGAAAATTCAGGAGCTTAGATTTTTTTATTTGAAAAATATGGTGGTTGGTCAGGCATTTTATTGTATTTTTCTTGTTACTTTGGCTTTTCTTTGTATTATTTGTTCTTTTGAAATGGTTGAACTTTAGAATTTTTATTTCATACATTGAGATATTATGAATTCAATGAAAAGGTCAACGCGGCAGCTGTTATTTTTTGTATGTTGGACTTTGTTAAGGGTAACTTAACAATAATTTAAGCTATTATGAAAATCTAAAATTTTTTTCAAAATTTATAATTAATGAAAAGCAAGCAATTAAAATTTTGTAATTCAATATATAAAAAGGATGTATTGAAAATAATTATAACATAGGTTCCGCTATCTTGATTTCAAAGTACAAAGCGTTTATTGTTCGCAATAACATTTTCATCGTTAACATCCCCAAGGTTTCTTCATAAAAAGACTGTTTAAATTAGGAATCGACAGGGTAATTTCCAATAGCTCTATACATTTCCCGCGACATAAAAGTTCCGCCTATAAAAGTAGCAAGTCAGTTGGGAATCCTAAAGGTAGATTTCGTACGTCGTTAAATCCGTGTTTATGAAACGGAAATGCAGTCGTATATTTCAAGAGAAACAAATGAAAGAAGTTGTCTATATACATATATACACGTGCAATGCCAACCACGCTCGATGGGCGTTAAATTTAATTGCATGAATATATCTATATATCTACAAACGAACGTGACGCGCGTGCATAGAGAACAACCGACGTGACGAATGGCACTGGGCTACTTTTATTCTTCTTTTTTTTTCTGCGCGCGCGAGCGCGTATTGATGAAACGCGCGATGCGCACCCGATGCTTTTATAAAACGTTCGAATCAGATTTACGAGCATTGCGGTGTATACACGCGTGTGGCGTTATTGGAAATCATGAGTTAGGAAATCGTACAGAGCGATTTTGTACAATACGAATACGTTGCATCGCCGCCCCTGAGTCGTGAGGCACGCTTATACTTGGGTTGCAGTGCGCTCGTGGCGTAATTGATTTTCAGATGGTATTGATTGAACGCGGGCGTCTCGCTATATTTGTCGCTTTCTTAATAGAACATGAAGACGTCGAGGTAGGCGCGAGAGACTACCTGTCGAGCGGCTGATTGATACTTGACTGTCCGTGATTTTGATCAATCTTGTCGGCGCTTATAAGGAAATGAAAATAGATTTCAGCTGGTTTTGACGAGCCAATCTTTTAACTTTATCCTCAAGCTTTTTTAACGGATTATCGTTAAGAATTGAATGTTCTACCATAATAATACCACTTATAATCATTTTTTATTAAATTGTCAACGTTCTTGTAGAATTACAATTTTTTCTTATTTTCTATATTACAAATAATTAGTACGCGATAGTCCATATAGATTTATGTAAATATCTGTAAGTGTATATATCTTGGCTAGTTTATAGTTACAATTTTTAAATAATTTTTTCCCAAGTACACGGTTGCTCAAACCTTACAGTTTTATTCGTGCAATTAGCTCTTTAATAATTGTTTTTCACAAGTGAAAAAGGCTTCAGCAACAATGTTGATTACGCACTTTCGAGCCACAGTGCACATTTCCTTGAAATCGATGAATTTAGAATCGAAAAAAGAAGCCAATTCGATGCTGCGCGTGTGCTATACCAAATGACCTTGCCAATTTGACGCTAGTACATCACGTCAAGTAGATCAATTAAAGAAGACTTTGTTCGGCTGTTAAAGTTTTATGCACTCTCGATTTATGCGCTATACGCGCGTGCGAGCTCGCGGAGGATAAAGAAGTTTCTTGTTGCACAACAAGTTAACCATTGACTTTGAAATATTCATAGCGCAATTACGCCAGACCACACACACTCTCAACTTGCGCTCCAGCTCATAATATAAAGATTATTACTGGAGTTGTAATTAAACTTTTGGAACAACTTGTTAGTGTTTATGTAACATTCATTAATTTAATCGACAACTTAAAAATGATATTGTATAATTGAACCGGGTGGAATTACGTTGAAAGATAAATGAATGTAATCTTTGCGTTATAAAATTCATTGTATAATTCTAACTTTAAATACGAAATTATATACGCATTGTAATTTTGCTATTTATTCAATATTTTCGTTGTATTTAATGGTGTGACACCTGTATTTGTTTTTCAGGTTAAATGTCACCCAAACGTTTAATATGAACGTTAATAACCAAATAATTTGTTATAAGATCGTAATCTTTTGAATGAACATGTAATTGTTATACAATATCTTTTATAGTATTTTAATTTTTACACATTTTAATAATGGCTTGGCACATCTATATTAAAACATTTTATCACAATATTTATTAACTAGTTGTTACAAAGCTTCTTATGAATGAAAATGTTTGTAATTTATCGTTCCACACTATATATAACTTTAAAGCTAGCATAGTGGAAGCATAAACAATTTTATTTCCGATTCAACACTATACGGGTCGTTATACTACAGCAATGTAGTTCAATTAGCCGTTATTGCCAGTAAAATTGAAGCCGTATAGTAGTTATTGAATAGTGCTCACGATCCCGTGCCTATATTACCTTCCCGAGAAATTTTCCTGACATTGTAGAACGCAGCGCGTTTAATTACGAAACAGAATCTAATGAGAAAAAGCCTTTCTTTTTTGGAAATTTCACATACAGCCAATAAACCCGTATCATCAATCATCCCCGTATAATTACAAATGTCATATATATATATTAGAATTTTTATTCATTTAATTAGCATAATTTACGCGATACAAATATAAATTACAATACACCGACCTAGAATCCTCATTAGGGAAGAGAGTAAGAGACGAGAAAAACGTGCATGAACATCGAGAAGGGGAAAAATCTCAAAAAAGCAATTATCCCGAGTAACTCGCGAAATGCAAAGTAGGTTTTTCCTCATCACGCTTGACGGATTATCATTCGTAATGTCGCATCCCCGAGAGGAAAGCACGAAGAAAGATATACATAGAGAGCACGCGCGACACACACACACACACACACACACACACACACACCTGCAGAAAATTCACGTGTGCACTGGCGTGTACAGAACTCGCGTTCTCGCTCGTCGAGACGAAAAATTCATAAGAACTGTATATAGGTATATATATACTATCCCCCGGTATGCGCATCCATCGTCAACTTATATACATATATATACATCTCTCGTTCTCATTCCACGATCGTCTCCCTTGCGTCTTCTCCCTCCACATATGTTCACATTATGCTTATACGCACGCTGCAGACATCGAACCTTAATGCAAAAGATATGCATTTCCCTTGCGCCACACACGGTTCCCCCTTTGCGTTCTCCCACCCCACTGGAAAGCACTCGCGAGTGGTTTCTTTGGGCTTGGCAACGAACCAATACCCGACCATCGTGTGTATATGTCTCTCTCTCTCTCTGTTGAATATCTAAATAATCGAACGGCCTGTACGCGCGCGTGCTAGGGGATGACCCAAATGGACGCGCAATTTCCCGGGTATATACATACATCGGACGCGGTGTGTAGTGTAAACAATTTCGACACCCTCTCGCGTGTATATGCAGTCCAGGTATATAAGCTTGTGTATGTGTGCACACGCGCAAGCGCAAGCAAGCCACCGTCAGACTAAACAGCTCGATGGGTCATTGTTGCGTGACTTGAGCGCAGTGGAGAAGCTGTAAAACACTGGGAAACGGGCCAAAAGAAATATTTTACAGGTTTCGTCGTGTGTTACACTGTGCAAGCCCGCGATCTCTTCTTTTTTTTCCTCTCTCCCTCTCTCTCTCTCTCTCTCGTTCCCTTTCGTTCCGTGGTACGCGGTAGGAATGCGAGCGCTTTAAGGCTTTAAAGCGAGATGAGTCCGAAGCGGTGGCTATATGTGTGTGTGTATATATATATATATATATATATATAGTCCACCATATCTCTACTCGATTTTTCGCGTGATCGTGGCTTGTGAAAAAGGTTGTGTATAAGAGGGAGTTGTAATTTGTATATTTTACCGGCAAGGATTGATAAATAGCATGTTTTTGTTTATTTGGATATATGTGATAAATGTAGGATATTTTTATTTTTTGAACATATTTATTCTACTGATAAATAGATTATTTTTCTTGAGATATAACGTGATTGTATATAATTTTATTTACTTTTTAGATATTCCGTAACGATAAAGACTTCTTAATTTCCGCACTTGCTGCACTTCATTAATCTTTATAATGGGGAAATTACCCTATTTAGAGTTTAATTATTTTGCTTGATCACTTTCCAGTAAGTTGAAGGGAACGGCTCCCAAAAGGAGCTGCGTCATAATTCATCGTGTTATAATTATGACACATCTAATTAATAGTTGATTTAAAAACATCAAAGTCAATATTTTTCATTGTTTTTCCTTCTATTAAAACCGATTTTATACTGTAAAAAGAATGCATTATTCTTCGCACCTCGCACAGTGCCATTAACTTTCATTTTCAATCTCTCGAATATTTCCTATTATAAAAACGTTCGAAACTGTACAATGTATTAATTCCAGATACACATTCTCACAAAGAAAGTGTAATAAGCAATACCAACAGTTAACAGCTTGATATTCTCAGATATGCGCTTGAAATAGCTATTCCATGATATTACGGTGCTAACTAGCCGTGTTATATGTGTTATGAATACTTAGTTCAGTACTCACTATGCCCATATCTGTTCCTATTCTGTTCTATTCTATGACGTGTGTGTGTATATATATATAGTGGCCGCATTTGTATAATAGAACTATTTGTCACAACTATCAATAGTGCATTATACTACTGCAATTTCGTGTTACTCCAATTTTGTTACGAATAAATGAATAAATTACTTTAATAATGTAACCATCTACTTTATCACACTCAACAAACGTAGTTTTAAAAAATGACCATACAACTGGTATATTTATGACAGAAATTTGAATTAAATCACACTAAATATCTTTCACGATTTTTAACACTTCCATATACATATTTTCTATACACATACTAATTTCTCAGAAACCTTTTTTTTCACTTCGTTCGAACAAAGCAGAACTAAACATACCACCACTTTGCAACCAATATTAAAGTGCGCATATAAATCGATGTCAATATACGCATTCTACAATTAATTAACCCTCGACTCATTACCAACTATGCCATCAAACAAGTTGTCGACCGATCAAACATCCCGCTGCTGGCTATGTCCAGCTAAAAGCGCGCATTCACCGTGGTATATATTACCGTCCCGATGACTTGACGCTCTCTCTATATGGCACATACACGCGCACTCGTGCTATCGCGGTAGCAAATATTTCCACTACACAAAGGACCATTACCCTTTTATTGCGTCGTGATTCGCTGCGATTAGCTTGCCACGCATACAGCTGGGAAGTACCGCGTCATATATGTATAGCGCGTCAGACGGAAGCGTCCATTAAAAGCGCGTTCATTCCGCAAAGCTTCTCTGTGTGTATAGATCTAATGTATATAGGCACATTCCTAGCGCTCGTTCTTCGAGTATCAAACCACGAAGCCTATTAGTCGTCGTAATATGTGTATATCATCGTGTTGGAGAAAGAGAAGAGAGGGGAAGCACGTATATATAGTGAATCGATATATATATATACACACTCATGAAAATTAGCTTCAGCCCTTCGACTTTGTTAAGCGCAATCTTTCCCCTTGTGCGCACGTGCGCGCACGCATGATATCGTGTGGTCATGATTTTCACTCGAGGCCAGTACGACTGTACTCGTGTGTGTGTGATGTGTATAATAAAGCGACTAGGTCACTTATTTCGTGTATATGTGTATATACTTGTAGCTATTTCCAAGCTCTCTGTACATTGAGGTTTTACTCGCTCGTTTGGAGTTGTGTCAAATTGTTCCGTAACTTGTAATTAAAGCCAAACACCTGGTTATTTTTAAGGAATTCATTGTTATCAGCTATTTGTTGTCTTTGCGTTTTTCTACCTACCGGTATTTAGCGTACTGTAGACTGTAATTGCTTCATTAATAGCTGAAATAATTGTATGTTTGTAAAGTATTATTAGGATTAACTTTATAGGTTTTTGTTATATGATTACTTGAATTTATATATATACATTCTTTGCGTGTAGAAATATATTAGTTTGCATATTTTGGTACAATTTGTGGCACATAAAACTGAGATAATAGAATAATTGAATAATGATATAATTCAGTATTTAAATTTACTGTCGTATAGTTTTAACACTTATGGTAATTGTACGTTAACTCACCTCTGCAATTTCTCGAATAGCTTATAAAATTAGCTTTGCAGTGACATAACGAATGAAATTAAAATTTTTTTATAGAATTCCAGTAACGGCAGTTAAAAATATTGGAAATTAATCACGAGTAACCTCGTGAATATTGATATTCAAATGCACCAGACAATAAAATTTAAATTTGTAAAGTATATAGTTCACATTTTAGAGATAATCAAAACCAGGCATTAACTATAACTAATAGTTTTTGATTGTATCAAAAATGTATTTCAGTTAGGTAATGCGAACATAGAATTGTACGTGTGGTATGTTTTAATTTGAGTGTGATAAGTACACGAAATAAAGGTTATCCTATAACAATATGTAATTAAAAGAACAACTTTCTTACATCTTTTATTGCCCTCATTAAAAAGAGATTGAAGTTGCTTACAAAACTCTACGCATACCATACTACCTACACCTAACGATACAATTTTATTATCCAGCAAAAGCTACTTCACCAATCCTGTTACTTTCAAAATACTATATCAAACCTGAATTATCTAATATCTAACAACACCAAAAATTAACCGATACAGCGATAACGCATCTACAATCCCCTCCATCATCGTCACACAAAGCCACCACATCTAATCAGGCCCGTTTACGCTTTCAGCTTCGAGGACGTCCCTGCAGCAGTAGCAACAGCATCAGAGCTTGGCGGTCGGCTCCGTCGCACCTCGTCGGACGGTTCGGCGGCTTACGTTGGTGCGCACGAGGGTCGCTCACGGCAGCGTCATCGACGACCGCCGTCTACCCGCACTCGTCGTGCCCTCGTCGTCCCCGAGGGTGAGCCACATCCGCGGTTACAACCAGCCGATGTCAGCCCGCAGCAGCAGAGCCTCGTCGACGGCCGATATCCGGCGGGCCTAATCTGCCGGGAACACTCGTTGCGCTATCAGCGCCAGACTCTCGAGAGTCCTGCTTCCCTCGAGGATTTACTAACCACAGGTGAGATGAAAGTTTCTGCTTTTTTTTTATTTCGGAAGAACTTTCTTTTGAGGGTGGAGGAAGTTTAATGATAAATGATAGGGAATTGATCGTGTCAGGGGTTCAAAAATACGTAAATTTGGTTTTAAATGTAGGGGGAATGGACGTGTGAAATATTGATGAGAGAGGTTTTTGAAGGATTGAGGTGGAATAGAGGTATTATCTTTAAAATTACAGATTATTATAGTGGATGGCAATTATCTGCTGTTACATTCCGGAAATCATTTCTGATGGAGAGTAATTTATTATAGAAAACATTGGTTTAGCATAAATTAGCTTAATCGGGTCGATCTCCTCTGCTTCCTGAATATATTGTGAATGTATAAATATAACATGGAAATATTTTAATTACTCTTTCATTCGGAGCAATTTCGATGTTTGGATAAGAATAACAATTATCTGCATGAACTTTCTCTATATGTTATATATACTTTCACTGCTGTAGTATCTTTTTTTTATCAGTTGTATAACAAGTGAACTCTGTCAATCCGAAGTGATGAGAAAAAAAAGATGCATAACAAGCAAAAATAAATACAAAAAAAATAAAGTTCAACCCGTATAATCACTGAATTGATATTTACTTTTTTCGCTTTATAATCCAAATATACGAATTAAATCGATGCTATATAAATATTTCAATAAAGAATAATAAAAAAAGAAAATTGTAATTAAAAATTTACGCAAACCGATAAAAGTTCAATATAACGAAAAGGATTAATTTATAATTACTCTCCAACCAAACATCATATACAAATCTCCTGTTCCTATGATTTCCAGAAGCGAGCAGTCCAGCCGCAGTCGAGGAACTCGAGGCCGAGACCCTTGACTATTCGTCCGCCCAAAGCCTCCTCAGCGTCTCGTGCAAGTCCTACGGCAGTCCTAAACGCGAGGTCGAGACCCAGACCCAGGGTGAGCACAAATCCACCCAGTACGAGGTCGAAGATCTCGTATCCCTTGTAGAGGACGTATACGACAAACGCTCGGATTCACGTGAGCGACTCGAGCTCTTACTCGAGGCGCGCTTCGGTAGTCCACGTCGCGAGGTCGAAGTCCAGACAGAACAGGAGTCCAAGGCCGTACAGTGCGTCAGTGAGGAACTCGACGCTTCCTGCGATCTTGGGCCTTATCTACGCAGGCAGCCGTCCTCCGGTAGTCCAAGACGCGAGGCGCAGGTACAAACCGGCCAGGACACCAAGTGCACGCAGTGTAACTTTGAAGAGTTCAGTGAGGGTACCGAGGGACTTACCAGGGTACAGTGGAAGGAGCCGTTGAGCTCGGATCAGGCTCCGCCGGAGAGGAGGTAAGAGTATTGGCTGAGCGTATAGTTTTTATAGTTTTTCGAGCACCTTAAAAAAGAAGTAGGCACTGTTTATATACAATGCTGTCGTTTTTTATATTATTTGAATTATTAATATAAATTTTTTGTTTTGTTATTCTGGCGACTTGTAAATATTATAAATTATTTTTATGCTAAAAGGGATACACACTATCCCAGAGGGCTAATAAATGGTAGTACGAGCAAATATTCGCGAAATGATTAAGAGCGAGGCTTTAGTTCTGATGATTATTGCCAATTTAATTACTGTGGGAATTGTCTGTCTCGAGGGAATGTTAACAGTAGCAGTCAAGCATTAACCGCACAAATCGTTGAGTATGTTCGCTGTTGTTCGCGTACAATTGCGCGAGAGATCCAATAGATTTCCGTGTACGATGGCACTCAGATGTGTTATGTAATTGAAGACTTTGGATTGAGTACGTTCTTCTCTTCAGCGAATGAATATCGTTTAAAAAAATTTAAAAAAATCTATTGTATCATCATATTAGGATATAAAAATTCATTCATTTCTAATATTATTTACATTTTTAGTATCTTTTTTCTGTACAAAAATATTCAAACATGTGCGGGAAATAAATGTATAATATTCAAGTATAAATATTCTCTGGGGATGATTCAACAAATATGTTATATTCCATTTGAATGCAGAGATGAAGTTATGAAAACGACTACATTACAGTTTTGTAAAAGGAACTCGAGAACCTTAAAAAAAAAGTTTGAATTATATTATTTACTGTGCAAGGAAAAAATTACGAGACTGGGTCACTTACTAAATATAATATAGCATTTTTCTCATACGGAAATGTTAAAATATCCTACTTCTACAATTTATTCTATAAAAGCATGCATGACACAATTTTCAATACTAATATGATTCAAGTAGAATATTAAATTTTGAAAAGCCTTTTAAAAATGTTTAACTTTACTCTCTTGAAAATTAATCTGAGAACAAATTTCATTTACAGTACGTGAAAGCTCTTGACTCAGACTTCAAATTTTTCATTTCAAAAAGTCTCGTCTTTCTTCTAAGAAAAAAAATTACATCACACATCTGTTGTCTTTTCAAAGAGAAAAAAGAAAAATTAAAAATTTCATTCGACAAACCAGGTCTTACCAAAGTATTTAACAATGTAATTTCACAGGTCAACCTTACAAACGAGCTCAATTAAAAAATTCATCCGCGAACGCTTCCTAATAAAGTAGTAAATCTCGCACTATTATTTATCACGCACAAAATACCAATAAACGAGCTCGGAATTTAATCAGATCCCCGTCTCCTCGAAACTTCACCAGTCGCGCGCCCTTGACCCGCAGGCCTGCCGAATGCTCGGCATCGTCAGTCGAGAGCTCATCAACTGGTAGCTCTTCGTCGCCCCATCAAATCAGACCGCCACCCTCGCTGCAATATCAGCAGCAGCAGCTACCACTTATCGTGCTGATCAAGGGCGGAGCAACCTACGACATGACGGTCACACATCGGGACAAGGACGGCAACGTCGTCTGGGCGAAACACTGGGGCCCGGAACGACTTGTCGAAATATTCCGTGAACCTCAGACTAGCCTGGGACTTAGTATTGTCGGTGGCAAGGTAAGCGCCAATTTGATTTTTTATGTATGTATGTGCGATGTAAGGGGAAAATGAAACGAAAGGACCGTAGGATTCGTGTATTCAAATTTGATGAAGTGTAGAGGATTGACGAAGGTGAGGTGAAGATATATACGATTACATGAGGCCTACTGTATTTTTCAGGGAAGGTCTCGTTTGCAATTTTCAAGCTGACGAATTTTTCATTGCATCGTGCGGGTGAAATTGATGCGGCTCGCGGGGATCGTATAGCTTGTTACTGTTTTGAATAAAGTTTGCAGGAACTAAGAGAGATGTTTGGCTAGTTTGTTAGCGTTTCAATGAAACGATAATGGATTATTATTGTTTTGTTATTTATGGTATCATAATTAATTAGGTTAGTGCTAAAAAAGTAATAAATTATTCGCTGTTTTGATTGTATATACGTTTTTATATGCTCCACGTTCATTCTATAGCAATGTTTTATGTAGTTTACGTATAATTAAAATGGAAACAAACAGTGGGTATTATAATATGAAATAAATATAAATATTTGTCTAAAATTAAATGGTAAATAGCAAATAACTTAAAAAGTATGGTATAAACAGCCTCTCAACATTTCTATTGGCGCATAAAAAACTTTATTTCTGCAATATTCATATATACCGCAAAAAACCACAACTTCATCGTGCTATCGTAAACGTTTTGAGCAATGCCATTAATTCACGCGCATTGCACAACTCAGGAGTATTAAAATTACGTCTATCCACTCCACTGCTGTATGCGTAAATTCAAATGTCATTCGACCTCGGATGCAAACTTTTTGCCATTCAGTTCAATTAAATTCGCGCTATTTTTTCATATATATACCTACAACGGATACTAAATTGCCAAATACAGCGTATATACATATATACATAATATTGAGTTTTCGAAGAGTGAAAGAATGAAATTTCTCACCGATCTATACAAGGTGGAAAAGAAAACGCAATATCTCGCACGTCAGTTTCTCAATATTTTGAGCCTTTCATATATACATATACATATGTATACGCGAAGGATCCCGTGCAATTACGTTATACGCTATATACACACGAAGCGTACAGGAAAATGATGATGCACGTCACGATAATTTTCAGGTCGACCTGCAAGATAGCAGCAGCTCCAGCAAGTCACAAAATGTATCAGGGATCTTCATTAAAAATGTGTTGCCCAACAGTCCGGCAGGAAGAGCAGGCGGTCTGCAGGTAAAATTACGCTGAAATTCAAATTAATTATCATATCCATTAAATGCTAACGCGATATCCAAATTTTATCGCACTCAATTCGATTCCCCTTTTTCCAGGGTACTTTGGTTTAAGTGCCATTGCGTTGCTTTTATTCGGTCCGGGTACGCGCTCCAATAGTAAATTTGTCAAACATCCGTTTTTGTTTTATGCAAACAATAATTAAATTTTATTACTTGAAAAGTTTTGTTTACGATGTGAAAGACGAAATAGTGTGTGTATATATATTATTTCTGACTTTTATTAAAATATAGAGATACAACGGGTAATGTAAACTTTAATTTCCTGCCGTCTACTGTTTCTTCAAACAGCGAGTAAAATCAATTTTCATTTCTTATTTATTTCGATTGGTATAGTTGGAAAATGAAAAAGTGTCTTACCAAAGTTTAATAATAAATAACAAACGAAAAATAAGACTCATATATATACCGTATATGTGAAATTATTTCACCAATTGTTCAATAACCAACAATATATCACTATTGGATTATTCTATTTCCCAATCATAAATCAAGATCAATTCTAAATACATTTCCGCTATCGCGTAATCTCTGCGTGGCGGCGGTACTCCCCCCGTTCCAATTGGCTGTTCTGAATTGCAAATTCACGATGAAAATGAAAGAAAATCTACTCTCTTTGTTTGCCATATCGAATTCCACATATACACGTATATATATACACTGTAACGTCAATTTACCAAATGTAACCGTGGCGCAGTAGCGGTAATTCCTGCGCTCGCTACCTCTTAATAAATTTGCATAACGCCCGTGAACTTCCCCGATTTCGAAATTGCAATTAACGCATATCCGATTATGGATACTCCGGCATTAAAAGCTGTATACGTACCGCTATCCTCCCGTGAATCAGCCTTCGTTCAATCTCGATCGGCTGCCAGTACGGGATGTGCGCGTTCTTATATACGTATATATATACACGATATCCTGACGCAAGCGCGCGCTCACTCACGTCTCTTATACGTTTATATACATATATATGTACACTCTTACGCTAGAGCAAACGAATAAACCGGAAACGCGAGTATAAGGGAATTGCGCGAGAAAACACGTATATACGTATATGTGAGCGCGCTGTTCGTAGTATTATAAGGTATAATGTATATATGTATGGAGTATAAAGAGGAAAGAAAAACGAAATATAGTAATGAAAAGGAGGAAGGGAACGCGCATTTACGAGAAGCTTCTATATCCTTGCGCGCGCAAGTCGCTTTCTAAACGCTAAATGGATTTCTCTCACGTATATTCATCGACGCGCAGAAAGAATTTTTAAAATGTATATATATACGAGTGCGCCGCGTGCGCAGGTCTGTCGATGAAATTTTTGAAAATTTTCCGCGTCATGCAGCGTAAAACACTTTTTCTTTTCGTTCTTCATTTTTTTTTTTTTTAATGTAACGCGGTAAAACACGTGAAGTAGAATTGTTCTCTAGAAAGCTTTAAAAGTGTAGTATACAAGTGCGTTCAACGTTTACTGAAAATAAAATGTAAATATGTATGATACAACATGCTACAACATTTGTCAAATTTTAATAATACCTAGTCTTGTATCTCTCTCTCTATACATATACCAATATACTTTCGTTCCTATCGAACCCTTGAAAACTCATTACTGCCGCAGTATCGCCTCAGCTTAATTAAATCACAGTTCCTCTAACCGCCAATTTAATCAGCCCCTATCGCGACTACTACTACTACTACTACTACTACGTTTCCTTCGGAATCGGAAAACCGTGAAAAACGACGATTCCGCGTGTGCTTCTCTTTACAAGACGGATAAAAGTAGAGTTCGCCTTCGTATAGCTTTCCTTATATATACAGATTCGCTTTTCTTGGCCTGGCGCCTGTATCTATCAGTATATATACATACACTTGCTTTCCTCTGCTATTTCCAGACCGGCGACAGAATAATCGAAGTAGACGGCGTGGATCTGCGAAACAGTACGCATGAGCGCGCCGTCAAAGCTATCCAAGCTGCTGGAAATCCTGTGCGCCTGCTGGTCCAGTCTCTCGTCCACTTGGTAAGTTGCAAGCTCTAGCTCTTCTCTTCTTTACCTCGAGCTATACACAAGTGTGTATCTTTGTTCCTTTTTCTTCGATATATGTATATGTCTCAAGTACGATGGTTGGGAGAATTTGCGATGCGTGTTGCGTGCACACTTGGATGCATTTTTATTTGCAAGTCGTTTCTTTCGATGTGTATATATACGAGTTACGAAGTCATCTCGTGTATACCGTTGGAAGAAGATATTTTCAGCCTCGGCAAACACAAGTGTATCGTTTTCGTAAGACCGTATGAAATAAATCATAGGATTTCATCGTCGGGTAGCTTGAAAATAATAAATATTATTGTTTCTTTTTGTAAACGGGGGAGTGATCCTTGAAATATGAGGTTGTTTAATGTATATATACGATACTTTTTTTACGGTCAATAAAATATAGTATGTATATTTTAATTGAGCTGAATTTTATCTTTTCACGAATTGCACAAAGCAGTTTAAAATACATGATGAGCAATTATTCTCGAAATCCATTTAATCTGTAGTGATCTACAAAATTTGGCACTTAATCAAACGGAGATTATATATTCATATATGAAAGCACAGACAAATCAGTTTGCTGTATTTATCAACATTGTTGAAATTTCAACTGTAAACTATATCATGCAAAAATTTGAATTAAATTCCGGCATGGATTGTTGTCACTTCACATTCAAAATCATAAAGTAAATAATCCTATATAATAAACGAATACAACAGACCACTGACGTAATTTATTAACAAAATAACTGGTCCCCATATCAATCAATATTGACAGTAAGCTTATTTCACGTCGATGATTATCTTTCAGTAATAACGACATTTCTTATATAGACGACGCCTAAAAATTTACTTTTCAACTTATTCACATACGATGAACAGTCCCTTTAACTACCTCACGTTAAACTTGCCAGTTAATAGAAGGTTTGAGCTAAAAAAAAGCCACAATCGCTTCCTCTCGACGGGAAAAAGCTGCATGTACAATTCAATTAAACTCGAAGAAAGAGAACAAAAGCGCAGGCGCGAGTGAGCGTCGGGCGCAAAAAGCGGCCAACACGGAAAGACCATAAAAAAAACGAAACGAATCATACACACACATACACACATACATGTAGCATCAGAACGGCGTACCGCATGATCGAACGCGCTCTAACGACAAAAAAAATAGAGAGAGAGAGAGTGAGTAAAGCCTCTCGAGCAAATAGATATAGATCGAAGCAAAAATAATGAACGCAATCGCGCGAGAGTCGCGGACGAAAAAACCGCGCATTGCCCCTGCGTTCGCCACTACCACCACCATCATGTGCCCTCTGCCCCTCTCTCTCTCTTTCTTCTCCACCCCCGCGTACGTCCAATCAATGTGACAACTCGCTCTCTCCAATAATCTGGCGCTCGCAGAGGGCTGCACACATGCACTGTCGGAGGAGAAGGGGACGAGTAAAATTGAGTCTACACGAGTCACAGGGGGCGATCATCCTCCTTTCTACCTCTCCTACCCACCCCCTCTCTCTCTCTCTCTCTCTCTCTCTCTCTTTCTCTCTCTATCTGAAAAAAGAAATAGTAGCGCTCACCCACCCACCCACACATACACCCTGGTATCCACACACACACGCGAATGGTGCAGTATGTGCAAGTGTCACGGTCCATCGCGTGCTGCCGGCGGCCAACTGACGAGAGCCACCCCCGATCTGCTTCTCTCTCTCTCTCTCTCTCTCTCACACTCTCACCGTGTGCATCACCCTCTCTTCTCCCGCCGCTACCGCCACCACTACCGCCCCGTGTGTCCTACTCCCTCTAACTTTCGACGGCGGCAACGGCGGCGGTGGTGGTGGTGGCGGCGGCGACGACGGCTAGCTACGACTATACAACTACGACGACGACGACGACGACCCCGTCGGCGTGTGGATTGTTATTGGGCGCCGGGGCGGCTCCAGTGTATAGCCGTAGTGTGTGGCTTTAGCGCGGCGCCGTAGCGATGCAGCGGCTGTTTGCTCGTAAATGCGTCACTTTCGTACGTGTTTTATATATATATATATATACATATTTTCCTATCTATGTTTTTTTTTATTTCGTATCGCGCTGTGATAAAAGTGCTGTGTGTGTGTATATTACGTGTACGTGTTAGTTGGCGCTGTTGTTTTGATGCAGGAGCGAAAAAGGCGCGGGAAAAATCACGCGCGGATGTGTGTATATGTGTGTGCGCGCACATGGGGGAGGATCAAGAGTGTATAGAGAGGGAGAAAGAGAAAAAGAGGAGCGTGCGTGCGGTGCCGCTCGTCGCATGTACGCCGGTCTGTGATATATATGTATCATATTTAGGGGAGGATGCGCTCGAGTGATGATTTACGGCGAACCGGAGGGACGATGACGTGGGAATTTGTATTCATAATGGGGGTGGAAATGAGCAAAGTTCCCTCGTGAAAGCGCGAGAGGAGCGTTGCAATTTGTTTTCGTTTTCGACAGAGGAGGAGGTAAACCTCCCCCTGGACATTTGCGGATAAATTATTTTATAACGATGGTATATATGTTATTTATTTGTGATATAAATTGTAAGGTGCTACATTATATGGTTGTTTTGGAATTTTCATGATTGAGGATATTTTTTAATGTCGTAGGCTTTTAGCATGTCCTGGTTAAACGTGTGACAGATAAATGAATTTAAGTGGGAGTATTACTCTTTTCGTCTTTGAAAGCTTTCTATCATAGTTATTTGAATTATACAGTATAAAAATGTCAGTAAATTTCATGCCTAGTATAAAAAAAGTTTTTGCATTAAATTTAATGTTTAATATGGGCATAATCATATGAAATTTAACATAGATATTGTAGTAAACTACTAAAATTTGCATTAATTTAACGGATAAATTTATAAAAGTTTAGATAAAAGTAGGTATTTCATTTATCAAACAAACATTATTATTCAAAATTATATATATCTTTGCATCAGTGATTCAAACTGCACTGAAACTACTTCAATCTCCAACCTCATTTTTTGTAACATCAAACACTTATCACATATATATACATATATATATACATGCGCTAAGGTCAACTCATCGTGCACTCCAGGGTTATTCTAGATATTTTAAGAATTTATTTTAAATTCGAAACGCCAAACACGCTCATACCCATATACTCATCGCATTTCCATTCCAACCGAAGCATGCCGTGCCGTATAATCGTAATTCATCGCTAGTATATGAGTAAAAGCAGTGATCGAGCGGGCGGCTGGCTGCAGTTCCGAAAAATACGTAACTGCTATTCATAGCCGTAGAAATAAACGCGCAGCCCGATAGATATCGAAGTATAGCAAAGCCGTACAACGAGCGCGCTCTCGTCGATATCTCGAGACGACCCGTTTACCAACAGCCCGAAGCGCTCATATACCGATATATATATATATATATATATATATATACACGTCTATATATATGTATATATACGTCCGAAGTTATTCAGCAACGGGGACGAGAGAGAAACTCCCATCGTCGACCTCGTCCCCACGCCTCCTTGAGTCGACGGGATAACGAAATTGTACCTCGTTTGTAGGCATATATATATATATATATATATAGGCTATACGCGAAGGGGTTCATTAAAATTCGTATCAAAATCTAGTCGGGATTTTAATTACGACGTGAAATTAACAACGCGATCTCCCTAAGAGAGCGGCTCGTTTATTAAATTATTCCGTCAAAACGTGCGCGGGCGACGCTGCGTGTATTTACCTAACATTAATTTTCCAACCGACAGTTACAAGCTATATAATATAGGTGTTGAATCTTTATAATTAAAACAAAAATTACGGAAAAACATCATCATTTGCACTTGGGAATTCACGCGTCGCGCGCCGCGTTAAAACGAATTAAAAATGTTCATTAAAAAAAAAAAAAAAATAACTGCGTTATCTTTCTTTTTTTTTTTAATGAGATTGCAAAAAACAAACATTGATATATACTCGTGCTAACGATCTAGTGCACCTATAAACTGCATCTCTATTTCTCGAAAAAAAAAAAGAAAGAAAAAACAAGCCATTTACCAACAGCAATCTGCTCCCTCCGGGTGTGCTGTGGTAAATCAAAATGCCAGAGGCCTCCCAATTATAACACGCTGGCGATACGCAATCACGCGCGTATACTAAAGCGCGCTACACCCTACACCTTATACTATATAATACCGCCTATAGCTGCATACTCATAACACACGCACGCGAACGAAGAAAAGCGTGAGGGCGGCCCGTTGCGCATGCGCAAAATATACGTGAGAGCTTTTGACGGGCGCTCGCGCGCGCGCAAGAGAGAGAGAGAGAGTGAGCTTGGTTACTGCTACTACTTCTACGGCACATGCCTCCGCTTTCACGCGCGCAGGGCGCGAAAATTAATTAAGTCAGTGGGTATGGAGCGAGAGAGAACGGAGGTGTGTGTAGCAAAGGCTGCTTTCTCTCTCACTCTCTCTCTCTCACCCTATTCGTTACAAGCGTTAATATAAGGGAGTGGGTGGTATAGGATAAAGTCCAGTGAAAGAACCACGCGTTTATAACCTTCTTTGTGTTTGTGTCTGTGTGTGTGCGTGCACGTGCAGAGTCCCGACAATGAAGGACCGGACGGAGCTGCTGGCCACAGGACCGGAGCCAGGAGGCAGAGTACGAGGAACCGCATGGGCGACGGGGGCTCGCCGAGGTCCAGGTCGCCGGAAGTGATCCAGGTCAGTGAAATTACTCGCGCGTTTTTTCATGGTTTTAAACGTAGCTTTGACCCAATATATATACTGTAAAGAATTGCCGGATACCGTTTACACATGTATATATGGGTATGGAAGTTTAGGTTAATTTATATTCATTAGGGGGTTAAGTCGACGGAAACGCATTCGGCACAGCCAATCCAAACATTCGCGATGTATCGTATGATGCAATATGGAAATCTGGATCAAGGATATACGATCAAATAACTTCCACTTTGAACTGCGACTCGTTGAGATCTGCGCTGAGGATTGCGAGCTCGCGAAACTTTTATTATACATCGAAGGAAATATTTCCAATCTATTGCGCGATGGGACGACCAAGTCGCGGAATACGTCGCGATCGGATAATTTCGAAATATCATTTGTTGCGATATAGATAAATAGGGAAGTAAACAAGATATATAACATAATTCTATAGTTGTTAATAATCGTTATCCATAACTATATATGTATATCATTTACATAAAGATTTGATTCATTTCGATATTAAATTATCTCCTTATTTAAAAAAAAAAATAAAATATTTTGTGATAAATATTAAATAACTATATTAAACAATTATTCAATAACTATATGCGATCATTTGAAATTTAATATAATGTAAAGTCGCTAACTAAAAATGGCAATACTTCATTTAACACAATACACTTCTAATCACTACCGAACACAGCGAAATGAGACGAGATTCCAGGCGTTTAGCGGATGCTCCGACTGCACGAAAATTTATATATCGCGTTCCAGTCGACCATATGGCCCGCGCAACTGCCTTCGTCTTCTTCTATTCTTAGATTGCGCCTCGTTAAAGGTAAAAACAATCTCCAAGCACGGCGGGTGCGCGCGCGCTCTCGGATAATAAGGGACGGAATTCCTTCATTTTTTTGTCCCGTCGAGTTTCGAGCTTTTTGCAGCTGCTTTTCCGCAAAGCGAAAGAAGCTGACGACGACGAGCGACGGAACACGTCTGAAAAGTGATTAGTAACGGGAGTAAAAATATATAAGGTGGAACGAGAAGAAACGTCATGGAATGAAGCTTTCGTTAACCGTGACGGCAAGTTTTTAAGTTCTTTAACTTTTTGTGTTTCAGGAGGGAAAGCCAGACTTGAAGAGACAGGGAACGACGGATGGAGCTGGACCGAGCGGTCGACGGTTAGTGTGGCTTGTTTTCTTTTCATTTGTTTGACTTATATGGTTTTTTTGTAGGATTAGTGTTATACTGTTGTTGGTTAAAAGTGACAGTTATTAGTAGTAAAATTATCAAATATAAATGGAAGTGAATGTTGCCATTTATAATGTTTTTGCTTAATTAACGAGAGCTTTCTAATTAATCAACGTGTTACATGAAAAAATAACGAGAAAAATTTCAACACTTGCACTGGAACCTTTTTTTAGGAGCACTTTTATTTTAGCTGTAGTAAATGTATATAAACGTTGAAAAAAAGTTTCAAAAAAGTTTCTTTTCTTTTTATACTACTGCGATGTTACGGCAAAACATAATTTACGATTATTTCTTCTGTTCAAGTAGTAAAATCCAGAAAGAGAACGAAACAGCAAAGGTGTTAAAAAAACTCAGTTTAAAAATTTTAATTATCACTCTTTCTATATAAACTTATAATTTCGGATTCGCTATATGAAATTTACGATCACGCCGTATACATCTATGCACATTATCGAATATACCAAATTTCAGTATTAGATTATAAGCTTGATTAGTCCAATGTACGCCTCATAATGATTATAAACTACAAATTATGTGCGCTCAAATCGTTATTTAATCCTCTACAACAGTATTATAAATTGCCTTTAAATAATGTGACCACAATCATTTTTTCTTATTTTCCAATCCATCAGCGCTCACATAAAAATCTTCTTTCCCGTTAATTCCTAAACCCTATACTACGTCATTACACTTCCTCTTAAAAATTCTAACACACGTGCATTGATAATCTTGTACAGGTCATCGATGAAGAAGTCGATGCGCAAGAAGGCACCGTCGCCACCGGGTGGCACGCTGCCTGGCGTTAGCGAGGAACGTGAGGACAAGCCGAAAACGTCGGCCGCGGCAGCGCCTCCTAAACCCCCAGCCGAGAAGAACAAGTACTCATCAGGCGAGAGCTCTGAAGAGGAGGAAGACACTCGAGAGATGGAGGGTAACGTCTACACAAAGTCCGGTGTTGAGGTGAGTACTATACTATACCTATATATATGTAGATAGATACCGCTTCTCTTGTATCTTTTTCGCGCGTGTATATATATCTGGGGCTGCTATTCGCGAATTTGAAAAGAGACGGCGAGGCGAGGGTTTGTGAATGGGAATGAAAACGCGAGAGAATAATGCGTATCAGGGATATTATGAACGAGAGTATGCGCGATGTAGAGTGGTCTTTTCAAGCTGTTGAATTTTGTCAAGGTAACCGGGTTATTGATTATGATATACGTTGAAGAATGAAAAAGCTTTTTAATTTCTCAAATGTATCTTAATATTTACATATAGTTTCTAAAAGTAATCAGGATAGCGGATGATGAATGGTGCAATGAACATATATTCTAAAATATATCAGAAAATTGAATCCCTAAATAATGAGAAATTGACCCCTTCTATTAAATTAGTACCTCCATTAATGCATATAGCAAAGATGACCTTCCACCTCGAATTTTACTCTCTAAAAAGAAAAATTTTTTTTTCCCTCTAAAAGCGTAATCCGAATTACGCGCCCTCTTTCACACGTGGTTTCGTCATATATAAAGCCCGAGCACGCTCATCGTAATGTGATAGACGGAATTACGTCGCGCACTCATCACATTAGTATATATACAGCTCCTTTCTCGTTCTTTTCACTATATATGCGTCGCTCTCTCACCCAAAGTCCATTTCTCGTCACCCCTTTTCTTACCTGCGCAACAGCGCAAAAAGGGCTCATTGCCGTATTCTCGTCGCGTTTGCGAAAACTCGCTTTCCCCCCCTTCCTGTGAAATTCACGAAAATACATGCTTTTGAAATACTGCACGTATACAAGATATTATATATATATATATACTCGTCGTTAAGAATTAAAGCTGTGGCCAAGCGTATACCGGCCGCTTTTCAACCGACAGTCGTGGAATTATTGCGCTCACTTTCAGGCGATTAATAATTCCAAGCACGCGCGCATATAATGCCTATATAGACACGGAAGCTGCTACTGCTACTGCTGTTCCCGCGCGCGTTCTTGCCGCATAAAAGAGTTTAAAGAATGAACGAGAGCACGGCTCATGCTCGCCTGCTTGAAATAGAAACGCTTTCTGCGCAGCTTATATATATGTATATATACGCTTTTCGTATACGCGAGAGGCTCTACTCCAAGCGTATATAGGTATATACATATATGTATATAGCCCGCGTATGCGTGGGGGAAATTAACGCTAACATTTTTCCAGCCGACTTTTGAGAGGTACCCGCCCGCGCGCGCGCTCGTATAGCGGTGGCTTTGCGCGTGCGCTCGACACTCGCGCGTCATAATGCTAAAAGCCACTGGGGCTTGACCTTTTTAAGTTCGCCTTTTGCAAAGGAGACGCGCGCGCGTGCGTCGGCTGTTACATCTTTTTAGTTTTCATAATGCAACGGGAAAAAGGGCTTTGATTAAAGTTTTTACTTCCAGCGGCAACTTCTTCAGAGCGTTCGCGCGTTTGCTGCCCCCTTTTAGCACTTATTAAAATTTGCGTTTTTTCCCCTGCGCAGAAAGAATTTTCGTTTCAGAGTCAATGTCGCTTTGTTGACGAAAAGATGCTTGTAGCTATAAAGAAATTGTAAGCATAGAATATTGTTTGAATTTGGTATAGGTTGATTTAGTAATTGTATAAATTTGATTGAGAAAATGGTTTTTTGATAAAATATTTCTTTAATGGATTTGTTTTCAAGCGTACGTAAATAGAAATTATTGTTCTTATTACTGATGATATGAATCTCTTCTTAAAGTAATGCAGAAATTGAACGTGCGATGAGAAAACTCTATTTATAAACTGCTAGCATAAACAGAAGAGCCAGTATCTTGTGATATTAGGATTTTTCATCACCTTACATACGGAAAAACAGAAGTAAAAGCTCATTTGTCAATCAAGTGATAACATTCAATTTAATCAAAAGAAAATATTAACCCGAAATTTCCAAAAAATTATTTCAAATTAGATAATAAAGCTTACAGAGCATCAATAGAAGGACTAGATTTGTTTCGGTAAACTTGCGTGCGATATGAGTTATAGTTCATTGCCTGTTCTGAAGTTTTCATAAACTTAACCCTAATTGCTTTGTCCTTCATCATCTGTCTCTCTTGTTAGATGCTTGCGCCGACAAAAGCGAATGTTTTCAGAACTTGGATTCGACTCTGTTTACATCGCATTATAATTTTAACTACTGGCACAAGTTCATACGCGTCTTGTAAATTTCAAACGGCTTCAAGCACAATTGAAACATCAAACAAAAGTCAAAATTCTTTGAAATAAGAATATACAAATTGAATAAAAAGAAAAAAATCTGCTAAATTATAATTTTCTTTTACGATTAAATATATCTCAGAATCTCGGAAAAGAATTTTAAATGAGTTCAAAGAGTTATTATAAATCTTTTATAAGTATAATTTTTCTATTTTAACAGATCTCACGAAAAAGTGCAGGAAATGTCAAACGATCAAAGGAGGAAATTGCTGCAGATCCTGAAGAGGAAGATGAGTACGGATACACAACTAGTAAGCATTTTTTTCTCAGCCTCTTATTTCATACCCTGAGTATCATAATTAGTTTACTAATATAATATGTACTTTTTTTCTAGACAAGGTCAAGAAAAAATACCACCATTTGAAAAAGCCTGTCTTTTTCGTAACATTAGAGCGAAGTCGGAAAGGTTTGGGTATTTCCTTAGCTGGACACAAGGATAGGAATAAGATGGCTGTTTTTATTTGCGGTCTCAATCCTAGTGGCGTGGCAAGTAAAAGTGGATTGGTTCAAGTTGGAGATGAATTGCTAGAGGTAATACAATTGTAAAGTTTGCAAATTCTGATTTACGTTTTACTAATCTATAAATTTAACATCTTGGCACAAATGAAATCATTCCTTATATCAAATTTCAAAAAAATTTCCAATATTTTAGAATTTTAATTAAACTATTAAATCAATTCAGTTCAAGTAACTGTTTTCATTATAAAAATAACGATCCAAAGATATTGTTTTTTCAAAAAGTTTGATACTACAAATAATTAAAACACGCATTGATACAAGAATCATTTCCCCCTTTTCTCTAGGTGAACGGTGCTGTATTCCAAGGACGATGTCACTTGAACGCATCGTCGATGATTAAAGGAATGGGCGCTAAGACTTACAAAATCGTCATTGTTCGGTAAGTGTCGCAATCTCCTTCCGATATACTCTGTACCCGGCCTGTGGTCTTCTCTAGAACCAGAGTCGCGTGTACGCCAATCACCTTAGAAAGCGCGATTGTTATTTTCGTGCACAATACACAAATGCGCGTACCGTTGACGTCATAGCTGATCCTTTCGGGACCACCGCGGAGGCTTTGTGTATAGTATATGCGTGATCGGTGAACTCGACCTTGGCCTTGCGCGTTACACAACGGCACCTGGAGAGCTGTGTTATATGCGCTTTCTCGAGACGAGACAACGATAACGTGTAAGAAACGTTAC
Organism: Torymus texanus; assembly: GCA_036873485.1. Taxonomy (NCBI): domain Eukaryota; kingdom Metazoa; phylum Arthropoda; class Insecta; order Hymenoptera; family Torymidae; genus Torymus; species Torymus texanus. The sequence continues at coordinate 29,209 of JAYJLV010056761.1, forward strand.
GGGAATACGTAAATTTCGTGACAATGGGATACACTCGAAGGACGACACGAACTGTAGCCTGGCTTTTGTGGATTCTTGCGATGTGCGCTCGATTATCGCGAAATGCGTTGTCCTTTTAAGTCTCATTTTATTGCATGATGTTTGGGTGATTTCGTAATCCATTTTTTATTGGGATTGGTCGTGGCTTGGTCAGATTTTGATGTTTATTTGTTTACAAGTAATTTTGTAAACAAAATTGATATTCACAGATAATATGTATCTAGGATTTAATATAGACGTATTTTTTTTTTTTACTAAACTTGGTTTAGATGTTTTAGATTTTTTTAAATATACAATTAAAATGATTTACTATATAAGGTAACTTAAGATAATTCAAACACCTTAAACGAACAATTTCTTAGTATGGTTCTGCAAAGCATGTTTAGAAAAGCCGTTAAAGAGACATTGGTATATATAGTATAATATTGTTTTATAAACAAAAAAATTACGGCCGCCTACTTGTGTAGTTAATAAGGCCAATTTAATACAAAAAGTTCATTTACTACCACATTGACCAAAATGTATGGACATACATTAATATACAATCTTCTTCTATGAAAAATTCTGGTTTTCTTCAGTGTAGATAGTGTGAATATATTTTTAGCTATAACTTATTTATGTATTAACTAACCCTAGTTAATTAAGTCGGGCTAAATTGAATTACCTCAAGTTACCTGATAAAAAAAATGTGATTCAAATTAATTTTAAAATATATGCTCTATGAATCTATTACATCACTGAGAAATTTAAATATAATTTACGAAATTGTTTTTTTTTGCGACAAAATTTCGCATAGAAAGTGATTGTGTTTATTTGGTGTAGTACACATACTTTGTATTACAAGTCATATGTCAAAATTCAACTTTTATCTTTATAATGAGATGCGTGTGAGAAAGTAGGAAACAACTTCAAATTCATAATAAGAAAGAGTTTCTACAATAATATTTTCTTACCTCTCCAGACGTTTCAAAATTTATTTTTGGTATGTGTCACAATAATTTATTATTCATACTGACTTGTACGTAAGAAACTGGTCATTTTTACCATACGCGTACACTGTGTGGTATGACTTATAAATATTAGTTGAATTTTGCCGAAATAGTAGCGAAGCTTTGACAATAAAATATATAAAACGTATGGAAGGTCAAAGAAGTTTTGCTGGTTATCTATATACTTATATCAAAGAGTTTTTCGTGTTTTTTAACGGTATTCTTATTTAACTTTTTTTTATTATTTTTATAGTGAAAATAACCTTTTAAAACTTTTTTTGAAAATGGAAAAGAAGAAATGTATTTTTATTCTCTATTAATTTGCTATTATGTAAGATTTTCCATTTGTATAATTTTTAGTATTCCTGCAAGATAATGTGAATACTTTCAGCACTATAATATTACTTTTTTAAACTATTTTAGAGCACCTGCTGGAATCGACAATTGCGCCGTCAAGCAAGTACTACATTTCCCAACAGCATTAGGAGCTGAAGTAAGTAAATTCCTCACTTTTCAAGATAATCTGATAAAAAATCATAATTATGTATTATTTTGCCGCTTCAGGATTTTAGCCAGTTCAAAGGTGTTCGAGAGGTCCCGATAAAGAAGGTAACTTTTCCTTTAACCAAAAAAAAACTTTGCCAGTCGTTATCGTTATTCATAAGCTGCTTAAAAACGAAGTAGGCGAAATCTAATCGCGTCGTTTACAATTTTCCAGGGTACGTACGGCCTCGGAATAATGATCATCGAGGGAAAGCACGCCGAAGTCGGACAGGGAATCTTCGTTTCTGACGTTCAAGAAGGAGGCGCCGCCGAGCAAGTATGAATACTTTGCGTATATAGTAATAGCATGACATTAAAAAGAAAAAGCATAGTCCGCGTTTCAAAAAATTTTTTCATGATTTAAATGCGTACAATTGTTATAGAGAATAGTAAACAGTTTTTCGTGGTATAATTAATTTTGTTGAGATTGAGGATTCTTTAAAATATCCAAATTATCTCTGTATTGTTAATTCTCTTTTAAATATGTGCGAATTATTCAAATATTTGCGCAAGAGAGTGAGTGTAAGTTACAAAATATTCACTTTAAGATAGATATATATTCTTGTAAAACAATTTTAATAATTAAGGAAGTATCTTTGGATTCTTCATAAACGTTTAGTAGTTTAAAATATCAGTTTTTCTATGTTATTAATGATGGATTTTTATATTAACTAATTTTTTAAATTTTTATTTTAAAAAAGTATGCAGTATTTGAAGTTGCAGTATAGAATTTTTTTCCGTTAAAGAAACAAGCAGTTAATCAGTTTTAGGAAGTTACAATAAGTGGTTGTCCGTGAAATAACATGCTAATTAACTTTATAGGCCGGCTTGAATGTAGGAGATATGATTCTATCAGTCAATGCCGACAGTGTGATGGGAGCAACGTATGATGAGGTGAATATGCAAACTTTTAAAATTTACTGTCATTACAAGCATCTTTATTTTTTTGTAAACCAATATAATTTTTAATAATAGGCGACGGGACTGCTCAAAGCAGCCGAGGGTATGGTGACGCTCACAGTATGTAATCCAAATCAAAAGAAAGTTGCTGAAGATGAGGAGCGAAAGGCCAGAGGCGAGCCAGAACCTGTGAAAGGTAACGAAATGCATTTCTTTATTTATACTCACTTTTATCGAGACAATCGAGAAACGTTTTACTCTAGTAACGTGCAATTATTGTTGCACGTTATTCAAAAACTTAATCTCTAATAAAATTTTTTAAGTGGATAAAAAATTTTTATTCTTTAGATCAACCAAAAGAACCAGAAAAACCAAAAGAGCCTGAGAAACCAGCAGATCCGAAGGACTGCGCGATCAAAATCAACAAAGATACGAATATTGAATTCCCCAAGGATAAAGATAAGCCGATTGGATTTACAACAATCGGAGGCAACGATACACCATTGGTATATTCTTTAATCTATGCTTTCTTTCAAAGTACTTAGAACGTACAGTTGATTAATGTATAAAATATTTGAATGAACGTTAAATAAGTAAAAATTTTTAATTCAAATGGTTTTATGAATAAATACAATAATATTTAGTAGAAGATAATTATTTTAAAGTTAAAATTTACGTTTAATATTAATCTTTCTCATATTTCTTATTTAGACTGCAGTATTCGTCCTCGATATATTCCCCGATGGAGCTGCAGGCAAAGACGGTCGTCTTCAACCTGGCGATCGTATCGTTGAAATAAACAAAGAAAGCTTTAAAGCTGTAGATTCAGAAAAGGCTTATCAAACAGTTTTAAGAATCACCCAGGGACCCGTAAGTTCTTATTAAAAATAAAAAAAAAGCAAAGAGAGAGTTATTAAAATCATGCAAATTACACTTACATCCACTGTTTTTCTTCCATTGCTTCAGATACTTATGACAGTTCATCGCGCCGAGAATGCATTCGAGGAGATTGAAGTGGAGCTTACGAAGAAAGCAGGAAAAGGATCTGGTCTCATCTTGATGGGCTACAAGAGCGGCAAAGGCGCTTATGTATCTGAAGTGGTAAGATATCAAAGAACTTTACCATTGGGATTTTCAAATGAACCAGGGAACAACTCGAAGCTAAGCGCGCTATTGAAATGTAGCCGTGTGCGTTCGAAAGACTACATTGTATTCGACTCGAACGAGATTTTGGCGTATTTACATATTCACTTATAGCATATAATTTTAAATGTTCTTTCTTCTTACTGCTGAAACAATTTTAGTTACCAATTTATTAAAGAATTTGCAATATAAAAATTTACAAATTTTTAAAATAAAAAAAATCAAGCAAATCAAATTAAACGTTGTTGTTATACTAACGTTTGTATAAAGGTTCAACGACCTATCAATTAGAACTGTATCACTGAGTCATTGGACAAGTATTCTGGTTTCCAGGCAACGCCAAAGAATTCGCGACTGAATTAAAAGGCCTGCAATTTACTTATACGTAAATGGCCAGAGCGCGATCGACGTATCGCGTCGATTACCATAAATTCCAGCTTGCTCGCGTAATTTTTCAGCCCCCTTCCTTTGCACTGGAGGGGAACGTAGCAGCGGTCACGATCCACAGCCTATTAATCCGACTTTGTCTCTCATATAAATATATATTGGAATTTTCGCAGGTGGCCGGCGGTAGCGCAGCAGAGAGTGGAAAAATCGTGAAGGGCGACAGAATAGTATCGGTTGGTGGGCAAGATTTGCGCGAGGCACCAGTCGAGGATATTGCACTTCACGTGAAAGTCTCGAATCCGGTGCAGCTGAAGCTGGCCAGATACAGGAGCAAGTGACAGGTGAGTAGTAGCTCTCGTTCCCAGGCTGCAATTTTTATATCTCCGCAGGCGCGCCGACCAAAAGACCACCGCCGCCGCCGCCTTGGATTGCGTAATGAGCACGCGCAAGTGAAGCCGGACTATGCGCGGAGCGAATGGGTATAAATACGTAAGCGCACACGAGGCGCGTATTACCTCTCGTGGTTCTAACTAGAGGATGAATTGGACTGCGCGTGTGTATGTGTGTATCGATGGGCGCGTCGAGTGAATAAAAAGTCATAGGATTTATGGAGGAAAATCGCTGTGGGCAGATTAGGATCTGCGTGTTTCGGTTTTTAAGGAGATTTTTTTTTCCATACCTGGCGCGTCGTTTTTCAGTACGACTGCGGGCAAATGTATACGCGTGCGTGGTGTTGCAAGAATAGTGTCGCGGAAATGCTAAAGCGTTAATGTTACATCATTTGTACTTAATCTCTTTTCGGGACAAAAAGAGCGCGAAGAATATTCTTATAATAACTTACAATTATTATGAAGCGTAAGCAAAAATTTCTCATCTTTTAAAATTTTAAAAGTAACGAATATTATTTAACGATTTTTATTTATAGAAGAAAAAAAAACAACCATCCGTTTTCTCGAATTCTATATTGAAGTGGATTAAAGTAAATCAGCAAAATGGTGCAATAGCTTAGTATATCCATTATCGGCAGTGAAAGATTTACGAGCGTTTTGAATTTTATCAACGTTCGCGCAACTGTACAGACGTAATGTAGACTTATAGGAGTGAAACCCGGAACGAACCCCGACAGACTGCGATCGCGGGCAAAGTCTCTTACCAAATTGAAGAAACCCGACAAATGAGTTTCACGTATATACATACATATACATGTATAAGCTTGCCAAGAGGCAACTGCATGTTAAATGCCCAGGCAAGTGCTCGCCATGGGTAGATACACGCGTCGCTTTATACGTGGAAAACAAAAGGAACGCGTTGCTACATCGTTTTTCATTATAAAGTCCAATGAAAAATAGATCGCACACGGCTACTCCCCATGATGAAGGACGCTAACTAAGCGCATTCCTATATGCCTAATATCACCCTGTATAAAATTTATATCCTCTTTGTGTTCTGCGCGTTCGCCGATTGCATTATCCCGTCATTTTCGTTTCACGCACATAAGGTATATAGTGAGAGAGAGAGAGAGAGATACCATGCAATTAGGTAGGAAAAACTCGGTATATAAAGAAGGTCTCGTTGGAGTGGGATGTGTTAATGCTTCGTAATGATACTTATAGTCGAGTCTGTCAAAAACTACAGGCTGCAGAAAATTACGCAACGAGGAAAATGAATTCAGTCTGCTTCTCAGACACTTCTCGACGATGCGAGAAGCACTTTTGCAGGCGCGTATATAAATACTTCCTTGAGAATAAGTCATTAGGAAATGAATGCAATATAATTGACGGCACGGGGTTTTAAGATTTATTACATTCGGATACTTAGGCGCAAGTACATATAAATAATATTACTCGCCGTATCTTTACCGTGGATATAAAGCGAAAATATATATATTGAATCATCGTCTCGTATACTATACTTCATTTTTATTCCATAATATATTTCGTTTAATACCATGGAATAATGAATACATCATCGTTTTGCCTCGTTAATACACCAAATTCGCACATCAATTTCGCAAACCCATTAATACCGACGGTTTCTCAAAACGCTACTACTACTACGACAGAGTCATTAAACTACCGAGTCGCGTGCAAAATCGTTGAAGCCTCTAATATAGCCTTTGTAAAAAGAGCGTATTTCCCAAGCCTAACTGGATTGGCGCTATGCCATGCACACGTACATATATACATATATATATATATATATACACCATCCGTAACGCATATCTAAATCACTGTAACGATTTTCCACGTGTACGAGCGTATATCTTTATATATATAGGTATACATTTTGCTTCTCTTAACTCCAGCCCAGCGTGCAGTCTTAATCAGCGCTCACATTGTTCACCACCGCGCTAATCGTCGCAATACACCGACGCGCTTATACGCTCGCTTTCTAATGGGGGGATTCGGCTAATTATGAATTTGCATAAAGCTAACGCTACGAGGGCGATCGTGTAACGCCTGTGTGTATGCAGATATATATATATATATATATATATATATATAGTCCAGTCGCGTAACGCGCCAAGCTGGGAAATTACACCGGCCGTTCGTTTTCTGCGGAATACCTATATAGACCTACACATATATACGTACTGCCTGTATATTTACGAATGTATGTATGTGTGTTGCAGGCCGTGCGTTTCTCTGTGTCTCGCTGTTTTAGTACCGCCGTGTTGATGTATGTTTACTTATCTCGGGAAACACGCTGAAGATTGAAAAATGTGTCATAAACGCTCGTTTCGCAAATAAAGATATTTCGCGCGGAATGCATATAAAAGTATAAATATAGGGTATGGAGCTGCTGAGGGAAAAAAAAAAGAAATAACGCGTTATTGCGGCACATCGTGTCGAGCGTATAGGTACTGTACGCAGCTGTTCCGAAGTATATATAAATATATGTATAATGTTTCGTTTGAATTTTATGTTTACTTTGGAACATTCGTTCGTGATATTTGACGTATAGTTTTAAGATATACGGGATTTCGTTAGAAGCTCATTGTTAAAGATTATATATTAACGGGATAATGTGTCGAATTGATTTACAGGGTTCTGCAGGCGGAACTCCGAAGCAGCAACAACATCATTTCATCCCAGCATTGACCGCATCGGCTGCCTAATGCCGGCACGGGGAACTCTAGTGTGATATATACTATGTACGATTAGATACTAAGCTATACCGATAATCTAAAAAGGAACAAACAAACAAAAAAAGAAATAAAACAAAAACGAAATCAAACCAAAGAGATAAAAAAATGAAAAAGAAAAAATGAAAAAATATATTGAACGTTGCAAACGGTCTCTTTTTTGTAAAGCGCGATGTGTATGCGAATAGTACTATTTTTCGAGTACTTTCAACTATGTAGAGAGAGAAAGATAAAATGTGGCTAAAGTCGAGAGTGAGAGAAAACCAACAGGGCGTTACACGCATGTTGGTTTATAGTCCTTGTTAAACGTTAAGGTTATTAATAATTATATACATATAATATATTATACTATTAAAGACTAGAGAAGTATATAAGTACCGGAAAGGTTATATATATATATATATATATAAATAAATAACTTGCTCAGCTCTTCTTACTGTTAATAGAGCGGAGCACTGCACACTATAGAGAGTCGAAAAAATTTTAACATGAAAAAAGACAGAAAAAGCGGATTTACACTCTGTTGATATAATCCCGATATCTATTCCGTTAAAATCGTATATATATATAAATAAAGGATATAACAAAACGTCACGGCAAACGAGTTTTCTCGTTCACTCGTGGAAAAGAGAGAAAAAGTAAATCGAGAACATGTAGGCTTTCTAATAGAGCAGAAACAGACTTGTATAATAAATACCTTTCTTTGGTTTAAAAAAATGTATTTAACACAATCGCAGTTAAACTTGCTGAAACGTGTTCTAAATAATATATTTATTTTAAATTTACAGATGTTTTTGTATAATGTGAAGTTTCGTCTGTATTATTAGAAAGTATAGTTATCCTATGATATTTTTCTCCGTATATGTGTCAAGATCTGAAAACGCATTTCAAATTATCAAAATCCCGATGAATATTTTTAAAAGGTAATGCACTATTTGGATAATTTTAAATTTGCTATCAAAAATAGTTTATTTCTTTGTTGAAAATTTAAGGATATATGTATGTTTTACATTGTATACTTGTTACGTTTTCTATATGATCACTATACTGGAGATAATATATTATGTGAATTTATTATATTTGAGAAATTATGGTTAAAGGATTTAAAACCGAAATTACAGATCGCGAAAGGTGCGATTATTTTACTATCATAAAAAATCTATACAAATTCACGCGAGAATTGCATTTAAGATGATTATACATTCCGCAAAATTACACTGAGAATTATTACTGTGCTTGTGTCTACATCATCGTAATAACCCAATATTGATATTCTACAGGGGACCAAATTGATTCTGTAAGTTAAAGTTTCGTCCAAAATCATTATTAATTGGTTATATTTTATAAGCTGAAAATTTATTAATAGCCATTACATTAGATAAAGTATTTTCGACGAAGTATCAATTATATTGAACATTTCTAACAGAAGTTTTATTGAAAATAAATAATTTTTTTACCGAGTAGCGCCGTAAACGAAACTTTATCGCCAACAATAAAGCAACTTCTGAAATATCAGATAGCCCGGAGTTTATCATGTGCACTGTAAATTTCTCAGTAATTTTTACGAGAAATAATATTCGAATAGGTCCGCGAATTTATCGCAACGGCAGCCATTCTCAGTGTAATTGTCCAAGCAAAGAAAAAAGTAACTCAAACTTACACTTTCGCATTATATATACGATGCACAGCGCGCTTTTAACGAAATACTATTGAGTTTTCCGATCGAACCTTTCGGATATGCACTATACGTACTTCGACCGCGCATACACTGCTATATAATAGATCACGAACTATACTCGCATGCACGCAACGTCCCAGTTTGACGCCCGAAATCCATTTATGGATTCGATTGCCGGCTAATATAAAACATGGCTTGGAGGCGAATCGCCAGTCGCCTCGATGCACGCGCGGGAATATTATACACGGGAGAAAGAGATATATATATATATATATATATATATATATATATATCGAGACACACCACGGGCGCAGCTGCAATTAACGAGCACCAAACTGACTGCCTAGTCTCCTTTTTTTCAGTCCAGGGAATCTCGCTTTTATGGTCACCCCGCGCACCGATCGTTATAACGCAGACCGTAATTTTTTCTCGCAAATCACTTTATCGCCGTGCGCTCACGCCACGCGGTTCGCAGATATGTCCAAATAAATGATGATAATCCGAGGCCCGACAACAGTCGAATGTGTATTACTCGTAGAGGGGGCATTATATACATAATATATCTCTTATATCATTGCGCAAACGCAGAATTGAATAGGCTGATTTATTATATCGTGCGAAGCAATTGTGTCTGAATTATTTTTCTAATTGCACGAAGGAAAATTTATCATTTTACAAACACGCGCGCTTTTTCGCTTTTTAAGGGCCTTTTTCCACGATATTGCACTTTTTTGTATAAGGAACGTGATTTTGTAAAAATTTTTAATGCTGACGACGACGGCATTTCTAAACCTTCTAGACGCGAAGATCGGTACCTTGTAATAACTATATTTGAGGAAAGATGTTTTCGTAATTGTTTTACAAATTTTATCGTATTAGATTATATACAGATTTGTGAATATTGTAAAATTTATTGAGGAAAACAAATTATGAAGCTATACTAGATATTATTATAAGTATAGTGAAAATTCTAAGGCGTATAATAATTATATATGGATTAGGTAATATGTACATAATGTAATTTCTCGCATCTACACTCGATAAGTAGCAATTACAGAAAAAAAAAGAAAAGGCAATAAGTAGTTGCCAAAGTACTCTCTATATAGAGAAACTATTATATAACTTTCTATTGCAGAATTGCATATATAAAAACATTTTTTAGATAATATATATTATATATATTACGAATATTACGAATTATAACTGAAATTGACGTAGAAGACAAGGAATCCTGCAAATATTTATATTCCACTGAAGCTTGGCATACAAAGCAAACCTCTCGAAATCCATCGACGTCGTGTTCCAAATGTATAACACAATAAAATATGCATTTTTAAATGTAGAGTCAAGTCCGAGTGAAGGGCATCGTCGTGTTATAATTAATGAAGCTCGAATCTTAACATTGTAATTTTAATTAGCCTAAAGGTGTAGATGTGAAATAAACAAAACTAGTGGTATAAGCGATGATATATAAGTACCGTTTAGATACTGAACGACTTGTGCTATATAAATAAGATACATAGAAACTACACTTTGAGAAAAATCACTGCACTATAAAGAAATTATTCCTATATCGCATATATAAAGAGCAAAAAAAAAGAAGTTTTAAGTTTAAAGGTATTATACGCATAAGCAAATAAAAGCGAGAAAATATTACTCGAGTATGATCGTATATATACCGCGTGACGAGGCTCATTTATAATAGAAAAAGGATTAGAGTAGATAGGAATTTCAATCGGAACGCGAAATGTTCTCTGTTGCGAATAATATACATTTATTGACACACGATAATATTCTAGATGATTAATTATTAACTGTTACCGTATGTGCCGTTGAATTATATTGAAGGAATAAATACCAAAAGCGGGCACGCAGATAAGGTTGACGTACACAGACATGAGATATAGTGCAATTCGTGCTGCACATATGACATTTTAATTGAATTATTCGTAATAAATGCAAACCAGTACGATGAACATTTCTAAAATTTACATTTTTATTTTATCCCAAAATTTCCTTGCAAGAGAATTGTTCCGACAAAGATTTTAATCAATCATTCAATATCATCTTTCATCTTCTATTTCTTCAATTTTTCACTTGACAGGTATAAGTTAACGTTTGAGACGCGCCTGGCGTATAAACCGTGTCATTGTAAATTCGAGTGTAAATTATTCAATCTGATTCTAAAATCTTTTACATTCTAATCAGTACGAGAAAATTCTCTTTAAAATTATAAAGTTTTCCTCTCTAATTCATCGACGAAACTATCTTAACAGATCCAGATGTATAAGTTGAAAGCGCTCATAAGAACGACATAATCAGGTTATCGTTTCGACGTGAACATTTGTCGCCAGCCTATATTTATATACATAACGGCCATTCGAAGCGCGTAAAAAGGAGAGACCGCGTCGTTACAAGATCTCGCGTATATATACGCACCTGCGGAGAAGAGATTTTTATAGCGCGTACAATCTCTCTTTGTCGAAAGATTTCCGCGTGCTCTTAAACGTCGTGGTAACGACGATCCGTCGTCGTTTAATAACGCGACGTTAACCCGAAGACAGGGACCGGTCGTCGTGCCGGTTTTGCTGTATACATGGTGCACGTGGCTCTCCTTTTCTACAGCATCGAAGACGTAAAGACGCACGCACTCATTAGGTCGCGTGCATTGCCGCGTTGTCGTATGTATATATTTTACGCGTGTGCGTACAATAAACGACTGGCACCGGTGAGATTAATTTTGTATACGACGTGCGCTTCTTGCCTCGTACCGATATCGAACGGAGGTAATGTGCAATTTTACGTGAACGCTAGCTATAATGTATGAACACAAAAGAGAGCACTTTTGTTGTTACGTTTATCAGCGCTGTATACGCCTAATGTTGATGCATAGTTCAGTTTGGAAAATTGAATTTGTGATTGATTCGTAGCGATTATTAATACTGTATAAGGACTGCTTTAGTGCGACTCGATTATCAATTTGCTATAGGTTGAATGCTGAATGATTGCTCCGATTATGATAATAACGCTCTCATATCTCGCGCGAAGGCTCACTTTCGATTCTTTGTAAATTGTCCTCGGCGATGAAATTTTCAGCGCGATTATTATTATTATTATTATTATTACTATTATTATATACACCTATAAAGTGAAATGGAAAATTTATTATGAATTTAATTGTTCCACACTTTGTATAAAGGTTATCGCTTGAGAGACCTTTATTGTTCTCTGCGGTATATAGTATAGCAGAGTGTGAGAAGAGACGTCCTCGATGGGATATAGTTATTTTGTTACTTATTCTGTAATTTATCGATGCTGATAATCTCGTCATGTATACTTTTAAGGAAAAACTAAGCACGTTTAATTATTATCATTGCGCTGGCATATTCTCTGTTAGGTAAAAACTCACGAAAAAAAAAATGGAATAAGTAAGTTAAAACGTCAACTGAAACCTAAAAACATCTCTACGAATGTAATAATAATTAATTTCGATTATTATGAGGTATAAAAGGACTTTTCGTAGACTGTCATCATTTGTCCTTGTGAAATCTAGTTAATAAAAAATGAAAAATCAATAATGTGTGTGCTTATTTTTTCCCCCTCTCTTCACTATACTTATCCTATGAAATCTTTTAATGGTGATTTATACGTTTTTCATTACTCGTACCACTTTCCTTTGAACAATGAACAGTAATAAAAGTGAATATATACTTGGTTTACTAATTATAAATGTACATTAAATCTTAATTTTTTTTCAGAATGAAAACATATGTTTTCTATATCAACGTAGTTTCCATATTTTCTACAAAATCTGATTATAGAACTTTATTATACTTTTCAGTGTTGATACTTTTGACATTGAATAATAAAGATTAATCTAGACAAGGCAAAATAATTAAGAATATTAATGACGTTCCCTTAAACAATCAAAGTTTTAATTTACTAACGGATTTGGCACGCTTTTTAATTAAAATCTCGAAAACCCCTTCCGCGCTAACCCACTTTTTGCTCCTTGTCACTCGTGCAAAAACTTTCATGTCGCTGATTTATCTGCCGAGAGAGAAACTCAGTGACCCGTACACCGATCGAGCGCCACCAAAGAAAAGACACATGCGCGCACCGTTGGCACATACAGGATATCACACATACACAGTAGTTCAGCTATCATTTCGGCGTTTCGTTATTCCAAGAAGCTCATTCGACGATTACGGCCGAAAATATTGTCAGGTATTTATTGACCAATTTTCTAGAAAGTCGTAATACCGCGTGCTAGCCCGACACTTTGTCCCCTATATAGTTTCACACAGTTGCTCGTATATACATGCGCATTATCAGACGGTTATAGCGCGTCGAAGAAAAGCGCGAAAAGAATTCGTTCGTACACTCGAGGCATTACATACCTAGTAAATTCAATTAAATCCCGGATGGATAGGAGCAGAGCAGTATATAGCAACAGTGTATAAGAACGGCAGTGGCACGTGAGGTCGGCGGCATAGTGGCGGAGACGTCGACTGCAGTTATGAAATACACAATGACACGTTCTGGTATTTCGAGCACATCCGTTTGTTCTTTTCTCATACGAATATACTCCATTTAGAAGTGAAGTTACAATGCGACTTTTAACAAGGAAACTCGCGTCGGAGCAATTATTATTCTGCAATCTTTTTGGATGATCACGTAACGAATATTTTTCGTTCTTTTTCGCGTGAAAAAAAAAAAACTTAATGGAGTCATAATAACGCATTAAAGGTTGGGCGCGTTGAAAAACAATTTGAATTAAATTTGAATTTAATTATACAAGGTGTTGCGGTTCTGTATAACATCAAGAAATTGCAAAACGATTTTTATAGCAAATCGGTATCAATATCGTTTCGCAATTTCTTTTCCTACGATAACTGATATATTCTCAGAATACATTTTATCGATTAAAGTATAATAATAGGAAAAAACGTAAATTCCTATATAATTATTTAATTGTAACTGGTTAAATATTCCAATATTTCGTAACAGTATACTGTATTATAAAACAGCGAAGTATTTTTATGAGCTACTTTCATTCTAATTTTACATGAGAGCCGAAAATATATCAATACTCATGATATAAATCATTTGCTATTCAATGACTTATATTCATGTAATTAGTTTAGGTAATATAAGATAAATACTTTTTTTTTTAATTTCAGAATATGTTATAAGTACTTACATGTTTCAATTTCAAGCTTGATTTTCCGTAATTGTAAATTAAAAAACCAATAAATTTTATAGTGAAATAATCGTTTTAACATAATACCACATAATATAAACAAACAACAAAATGAAAATTACATCATTGAGAGTTAACCGGTAAACCTATTAATCATGTCAAATATAGCAAAAAATCTTTAGTTAAACCAATACGTTTTTTCTACTTTTTCTCGGTTCGGTGCCCTAAATCAATAGACGAGCGATTACCGCAAACTTCCGATTTTCGTTGATACCACTTAAAAGCAACAACAAATCACTTTCACTCGTTCCAATAAAATTACACCAGCCGACCGGTTGATCGGCATATATGCGCGTTTCCAGTCACAGAAATAGTTCGGCCTCTTTCTCCATTACAACAACGCATGCATCCTACGCCATGAAAAGTTTCTAGTAATAAATGGCATGGAGATCGGTATTCCCTAAAAGCAATTGCAACATCGTGTTTGTTTGGCTCGTTTCGTCGCGATGAATAATAAAAGCAAATGGTCACAACAGTTGCGCTCACTGTGTTGTAATTATAATGTCTGAAATAAGCTATTTGATGGAAAAGTGTATTATATCTTTTTGTAATACAACAATAAACCGTCACGCAGTAAATATTGTGGGAACTTGATCTTTTCAGTTCATTAATTTTATTGTACCTAATCATTTTGGTCTACTTGTTTTTATTTCGTTTTTTTCTGCTCTTGCTTGCACTAGTTCTACTAGAGAGGTGATATTTGTATTTTATTTTCGTTTTCATTTAAATTCCGGTGCTGTAACTTATTATACTACTTTGTGATTAATTAAAAAAGTAAAAGGATTCAAGATAAACCTATACGATAATTACCAAGACTATTTGAAATATTTCTTTTGGAATTTTAAGTATCGAAGAGACGCACAGGAACTGAAGCATAAAATAAAGTGGAGCAAATGAAAGTGATTCATATGCATACATATAATATTATAATCTGAAGGTATGAAATTCGCGTTGCGAACTGTTAGAAATATCAAAATATACAAACACGCCAAAAGTAAAACTTATATTTGTTCCTTCTCATAAATCGTACGCACATTCAATAATAAATCGCTATTATACATAAATAAGAAAATCACTTATAAATTACTAACTATCCGAACCGGTCATTTCTCGATATCCACTTTCTTCGGACCTCAATATCTTTCTTATCTAAATGTAAATTATTACTGACACCGGAGATTGAGTGAATAACACGACGACTTCTAACGAGTCAATTAACGACAACTTAATCGTGGCGCCTTGCCCAATCACTTCCGTGAGTCACAACAATGCTGCGTCCTTCTCCTCCTCCTCCAGATAATCTACATAATTCTAGAACGCGCGCAATTTAAGTGACAGCAGCGCAAGTGCTCCAAGTCCTCATTCACGCGGTGGGTCCCTCTTTTCCCCTCTGTGTGCCGTCGCGCTTCGCATATCCTAATAACTTTCGAAGAGAAGCACTATATACGCCGGCGCAATTCAAATGCGCGCGCGAGCGCCGCAGCCAAGTTGATTCACAGAAATGAGGAGGAGGAGGAGGTGTATAGGCACACGCTCGCGGCAGCAACAGCAGCTGGTGTAAGAAGCCTACTTTCTTTTAGAGCGAGTGAGAGAGAAGAAGAGGAAGACGAATAAGGAGGGGAGGAGGAGGAATAGGTGGGGAGACGGGCCTGAGACGTTGGGGCCCCCGCGCACGCGAGAGAGCGAGGGAAGAGGAAAAGTCGCGCAGAACGGACATGCTAAACGGCCGGCCAGTGAGTCCCAGTACCGCGGGCCGAGCAAGCCGAGATCGTCGTCTCGCGATCGTGACTATAATTGTGGACCGGGCGCGCGTTGCCCGTATGGGTGGTGTTGTCTTAAAAGAAATTCTGTTATTTTCTGGTCCCGAGAGAGATTGATTCTTCTGAATTATTCTTTTTTTTTTGGTCGCTGTTTGTGCGGAGGATCAAGAGGATTGGGACGACAGTGTGTGATTGGTTTCTCGTGTGTTGGAGGTGCAGGTAATCTACGGTGAGTGATGTATTATATATACTTTAGCGAGGAAGCGCAAGCGCGCTGCGGTTTGAATTTTCCCGCCGCGGACGCTTTTGCGAATTTTATCGGTTTACGCGCTGGTACTACTTAACTTTATCGACTATGAATTTTTTTGCACCTTAATTTGTACTTCATTAAAATAGGGTTAGTAAACGTTTAGTGTAGAAAATATTTAACACTGACTTAAATAATTAAAAAAAAAATCGATTCAATCAAATAATTATTAAAGAATAATTTTTCTATAGTAACTATTATGTGTACTGTCAAATTTGTGTCCAAAAATATTATTTGTAACAAATTTTTGTATTTTACGCTTCCGTTCTATATTGAGTTTATAACTATAAGATGTAATAATTTACCCTATATGTTTTCTAATGTTTATTTCAGTAACTATGAAAGTAAATTTAAAATACTTACGAAATTTAAATAATGTTCTTATTAATAAATATTTAACCATGTTGTAAGTCGTCGAAAATTTTACATAAGTACCTTTTATGACTTATTTTAATTTAGTTTTATAACCAAATTACAACATAAATATTACTATAAACTTGTAGCTTGTAACTTTCTCTGTTTGCAAAATACGGTATATAAATCAAAATTTCAGCAATTCGGTCAACTTTACGAGTATGTATTTTAAATTTACATTTAATTCATATTTTATGACCGGCAGTATTACAATACCTTGGCTGATGAACGTCAAAATAAATTTCGATTTTCAAAGCAATAGCACAGTGCATCGCTAATTAAGTAATTTCACTTCTGTAAAAACCACCACAGAAATAAGCGATATATTCATTAAACGGAAAAAAGAGGTTAATTGGTTAAACCAGAAAAGTTGTTAAATTTACTGCTTTTCGTTTGGGATATATAACCAACTATCCGCTTCGCCCGAGTATCGCTCATAGCCGTATAAAACCAACTAACCTCTTTTTTTTTCTCCCGCGTATACTCTCAACTATCATTTATACGATTACCATAAGACCGACATTCGAACTCCCGAATATCCGATTAACTGACGCTCATCTCAGATAGCTATCCTCTTAGACTCACGATTACAGGACCCCGCACGCGCACTTCTCTACACTTAATCGGCAATCGAAAGTGAAATCAAACCGCGCGCGTTTGCCTATCGCCCTAATCGCTCGAGAATCTCTCTCTCTCTCTGTTCACCGCAGATCCCTATCCACACTGGCTATTGTTTGCTCTCTCTGGCAAGAAAAGCAAGAGTTACCGCGATGTATAAAGCGCGTACCTTTGCTTGTGGCTTTTCGGCGAAAACGCGTGGGCGGCCAGACAAAACCATTTTCGCCCCAACGTGTCTACATGAAAAATTCAAATGCGCGCGCGCGCGCGTTTCGTACCTATCCTATATATCTTTCTCGTAGTACGCGAGCGTATACTCGTCTCCACTGAGAACCGCGCGGAGGCGAAAATTCAGAAAGCGTGAAGTACTGCTCTATGCCGCCCGCTATATACCGTCTCCGATTATTTTTATTCCGTGAAACTACTGTGAAGCCACGCGCGCTCGCGCTAGGTAAACTAGGATAACGATCGTGAAATCATCGAGCTAGCGCGCGCGTGCGCGCGTATATATATACTTTCGAGGTCAATCAATTTCGGAACGACGCGTCGCGACAATCGAGTATGTCAGACGTGCGTTTGCGTATATCGTTAAGCGTATTATAAACGTAAAGTATTAGCGACGTCTATATATAGAAACGATGAGAGGAAGATTCGCGAGAAGGTCGTAAATCATATGAGTGAGGACGTCAGCGGCTTGGAAGGGAAAAGCCGGAAACGGTCGGGCAGCAGCAGTAGCAGCAGCGTTACGCGCGCGATCTAGGTTGCAGGCGCTCGTTACACTTTGCGGCCCGCCAGGCCATCACACGCGCCGTCGCCGCTTTCGTTGTTACTCGCGCGATATTGCACACGAGTATATATATATATATATGCACCTCTACTCTTTCTTTTCTCTCTCTCTCTCTCTCTCTCTCTTTCTCTCTCTTGCGAGTGTATGCGCGCCTGCAATTCATTTGCTTAAACAAGCTGACGAGGAGTTTACGCGCTCGCACAGCCCTCGATTCGGAGAGATTATGTAGTAAAGTGGCGTGTGTGTGTGTGTGTGTGTGTGTGTGTGTGTGTGTATA
>JAYJLV010056762.1:0-18455 GCA_036873485.1 Torymus texanus
CCAAGCCGAGCGCGCACACACTTGTGTGTGTGTGTGTGTATATATATATATATATATATATATATATATACACACACACTTACCTATGCACAAACTCATACCAAAAAATCCTGTTCCTTCTTCTTCTCTTGCCATGTGTATATGTATGTACAGGCGCCTCCACGTCGTCGTAATTCCATTTCGTATCCGGTCTCTCTTTCCCCGACCCCTCCTCACACTGATTACTTCATACCGGTGGCAACGTATAGGTATATATAAATATATATAAGAGGTTTCCATTGCCATGGTCGCGATATATATATATATATATATATGTGTGTGTGTGTGTGTGTGTGTGTCGTATTGTAAGGGAAACGGTTATGCGTAGTTCTTTATTGCCTTTACGTATATATGTATTTCTTTTTATAATCGTTTCACTTGGAATCGGAGAAATTTTATGTGGTTAGATAATGCGTGTGGTGCAGAAAAAAAGATCAGTGAATGGGATTATATGTATATATTGGAGATGTATATATGTACGCGTCTTAATTGAGACTATAAATCACTCTCCACCTGCGTCAGAATTGCCGGTAGCATTATATTATACGTATTTATATCTATATATCATTCGCGCGTTATTTTTCTTTTTAATTAAATTGTTCATCATCAATGCGTGGTTACACTTTTCCTATATACACAAAATTCATTACATTCACACTTAATATCCTCTAGCAATATCCATATATATACACATACACACACACACACACACGGTTCTATATATATTAATCAATCCGTTTACACGACTCATATATGCACCATACCGACTCATCTTCCATTTCATTGCGAAAGTGCACACACATAAACACACACTCGCGAAACATATTCAAATGAGAGAAACTCGCGAGAAATCCTTATTCGCGCGTCTATAATATAACGCGTAAAACCGCGTTCGCAGAGAGACACGTAGCAATTCAGCAGCTTCTTCGTATGTATATACACACATACACCTTAGACCTTACACCATCAATATATAGGCTCTCGTCATCTATATGGTATATATATCGTTGTTGTATTACCTGTGAAAGAGTTGGAAAGCCCGCAGCACCTGAACGGCATAATGAAGTATATACAATGATACCCGCAACATCGATTCTTTATACGTTATATATACTTTACGTAACACGGGGGCGCGGTATATGTCGTAATATATTGCCAATACTTGCCAATGACGTTGTATATACAGAGGGTTTTCCCCGGATTCTTCGTATAACCGCGAACTCGTGGTTCGTTTCGTAATTAAAATATAGATAGGGAGGTGGGTATGCAAGGATGTACCTATATATAATACGCGGAAACGGCTGTTGAAACGTGTAATTGTGGGTTTTAGGAAAGTTGAAAAATATGTATAAGTGGTGAGACACGACGATGGTTATCGCGGTATAAAGGGTTTCATCTCTACGAACGTGTATTCCAAGCACGTAGAGTATAATATACACAGAAGCGTATATATATATAACGCGAAAATCGACGTAGAAAGTTATGTTTCTTTTTTTTTGTGTGTATATATGTATGTAAACACAAGTATACGAGGATGGTTTACGAGGTTTCGGAGCTTTCCTGAAGATGCGTATCGTACACGCGCACGTTTCTGTATGCGTACTGTAATTAACGTGGAGATATGCATGCGTGAATGTTAAGAAAGTATATATATATATATATACACACAAACGCGTATACGAGAAGGATTCCATATAGCTTCTTATATAGATTATATCATAGGAAATGTACTATAATTATGGAGGAACCTGATTATAACGGGGATTCTGCGTAGAGAGAGACGATTTATGGAAATTACTGATTACGTGCTGCGCTGTTTATGCAGTTGTGTTTATATATATACGTCTGACAATATAAAACTTATTCCACTTGATTTATGCAAATGGCTACCATGTACGTGGTCCACAGCCGATTAGTGAAATCGTTTATTTCGAATGATCACTGCTGGCAAGAAATGCATTTTTATAATTATATATCGACCACGCGATATCGAGATTTTTTATACCATCAGAAAGAGACAAACAAGTCGGTTGGAAAATTTCGCGACCGACAATGTCGATCGTTTTATTTGGGAAGGAACCACATGTACATTTACGTGATTTTATTTTGTATAATTTACGCGCTAAAAATATCCTTTTATTTGAAAAAGTGAAAGTGCAGCCAGTCTCGGAGCCTTTTTCACCTACTTCGAGTGCATTCTCTCCACGCACGTATATGCGTTGAATAAGTCTGATGGAGAATAACAGTTATCTGCGATTTTCATGAGACGACCAATAATGTAGTATACGTGGTATGATTCGCAACGATGCTGTCATTTTCAAGCTATGTTTACGTATGAAATTTATCATTGTGGAAGACGAGAACACTACTATAATTATGGATTAGGAAATTTTCTATATATAATAACCGAACGCGAGCGCGCGCGCGCGAGTGTATGCGAGAAATTATACACCGTTTTATATTTTTTCTTTCTTTCTTATAATTTCATCGAAAAGCGGTCTTGTTTGCACACTATAGGCTTTCTCTTGGTAGAAAACGCGCGGGATTATAAGGAAAAAGAAAGGATTGTTTAGCGCTGAGGATTATAAAAAGATATATTTTTCCACGAGTTGTGTATATTGTATATGGTTTTTAATCGATCACCATCGTTGTTATTTATATTGTATACATGCACGTGTATTGTTGTATATATGTAATTTACGTATTCTTTATTTTCTATGGTTACATATATCAATGTTTTATTTCAGGACTATATTTAATATGGAGCCTCATCGCTGGAAGTTTGGCCTACACTGAGGAAGTGTTGCAGATACGCAGTCAACGTAAGCGCTATATTACAAACTTTAATTTAACGGCGCGCACCGCACGAGACGCGCGTTTGAATGAGGAAAAGTAATTTAGCGGTAGGGGATTTTTATATACGTGCTGTAATGGAATTCTATTATCCTTTTTCTGTGGCGAGTCACTTTAAGTAGTGTAATATTTATTATTTAGAGAGAGATGGTGGTTTGTAAAATTAATAATAATCAATAAGGAAATGTCAGAGGCTTGGTATATATATAGAAAATCCTGTTACACTTACTGGCATACTTGACATTCCTATATATAGCTGGGTTTAATTGAATGTTCATTTTTATTGCCAATTTTGTTTTTCTAAAAGTAAAACGCTATTTATTAGTTAATTAACAACTGTATATGCAATTCAAGTATTAAATTAAGTAAAAAGCGTATAAATTGATTACTTTACATATATGAGTATTTAAAAACTTTTACGATCGCGCCATTTGCAGTTGAAAAAAGAATGTCATTTTTTAAACCTTCAACGTCCATATATCTATAACGTTGATTTATTGTACAGGATGAGAAAGAAGTATAAAAATTTTGAGTTTCAATGCCAGAAACCTGTAGTAGTAACATATACCAGAACTTTAGCATTCATTATTTTTTTTTTCTTACCAAACCCTGCAATATTTCTAGAGATTCTCATATTTTCCGCACCCTGTATATTTATAATTCTGCCAAAGTACTGTTTCCTCAACAAATATTATGTCGAATTTCCATTCCAAGGACCATTTATCCAATCGAATCCTCGACACAGCCCCTACTCAACAACCACTATAATTATTAAATATCCCCACACACACACAACCTCCTTAAAAAACAATTCCCATAACGCATCAAATCATATCTGATCTCTCTCATACCCACAACAGCCCCGGTATTCGGCTATGGCTCGCCACCAGCTCCAATCCGAACCTCGCCACCGATGTCATTCGTCCCAATGCCAGCTTCTTCACCAGCCCTTATCCGTCGCTGGTCCGATAGTGAACTCGGTCTCCCAGAACCAGGATATGGGCGTCCTGGTCACCCATTACGTCGAGACGCTCCAAGACCACCACGGCCACATTTACAACTTGTACGTGTCCAAGAAAATTATCATCATCATCGTCCAGCTGCTATCGTTGATCCACTTACAACTATCACTGAAACCCTTGGCGCTCTTAATACTGTTGGTAGCTACATTGTGAACATGACTAGGGGTGGAGATACTGGTTCTGAACCACCTAAGGAACTGCCATCAGCGCTTTACACGATATCGAAGAATATACTTGGGAGAAATGTTACCGACAGCATTGCGCCTCTGGTACGCGGTGTCACGTTGCCGTTGAGGTAGGAATGAGAGATATTTTTTTGTATTTTCTCAAGGGAATGGGAAATTATTATTATTGTTATTGATGAATGTCAGTTTCTGAAAGATTATTATCTTTTTAATTATTATAAGATTTTTTTCGTTTAAATTAACGGATTCAAAAGTCATTAATAAAATTGGCATGATTAATTATATAATATCATATAATAGATATACGATCTGATGCAATGGATGCTTTGTTTAGATCGTTATATAGTAATTTAGTGACAATATTAATTACTGATATAAGTATCATCTGTCATCAATTTTTTTTATACCATATCAAAAGAAAGTACTTTACATTTACTGATAATTACTAAAAATACTTATTTTTTGTATTACATACTCGGTAATTGGTTACTCATCAAATTCTTATCACAATTATTTTTCAAGCAATTCATCACAAATTGAATAAAATATTCAACAACATTATTATATGAAAAATTTCACGTAACTAACGAAACCGTTCACATAATATATTAATATTTTTTTTAACTAAAGAAAATTCCATTTAACGCAGCCACAATCATGTAAATTTAAAAAAAAAAAATATAATCTCGATACAAACGCACTTGTTTACGTTAAAAGCGTTAAGAGCTATAGGCGATTCGCTTTCAATACAAACGACTCTTGATTTTCACTCCATTTATAGATCTGAATAAAAAGAAATAAAAGAATTCCAGACGCCCAGCCACTCGATTGACACGTTGTCGTACGCTACTTTGCCAATACGTATATATATATACACACGTTTGAAACTTTCTCGATAATTTGATTTAATCGTCATAGTTTCTCGCACTTCCATTGCACGTTTTTGTCGCGAGCTATTAATTTGTATATGAATACCGTTCGCGTATACACAAAAAAAAGAGCTATATACAATTAGTCGTTCGCGGGAACGAATAATTTTTTTTTCTCTACATAGTTTCGATTTCTTTTCACGAATCTATTATATTACATACACCATAGAATTCCAACCGAGTTAATTTACTTAAAAATGCACTTTTTTTCGGTGTATCGCAACGTGTAAACTTTCATCCACTTGTATATCTACACTCTTCTCTTCAGTTACATATATAAAAAATGTCATCTTTGATACTCACTAATTTATCTCATTACACACAGACCGAACGTAAACTCAGCTCCAGTATCACTGGTACCTCCAGCTCCTTTCCTCCAAAGTACGACAGCTGTTTATGCACCACCACCGTCAACTACCGAAATCATCTCTGTGCCAACAACAACAACAACAACAACAACGACAACTGAACTTGCTATTGTCTCCACGGAGGAACCATTATTAGCCGAAGCGGCAAGCAACACGTTAGAAATTGTCGACCGGGATCCGAAAGCCAGTGGCGATACGCCGCCCAGTTGTACGACTGCTGAAGGCGGTTCTGGAAAGTGCCAGGATCTAAGTAATTGTCCGCAACTGTTGCTTGATTTAACGAAGCTGAGACAGTCGATTTGTTTTAAAAGCCTTTTCGTGCCTGGTGTCTGCTGTCCTTTTGATAAGAACACTGCTGTTGTTACCAGCACGCCGAGGTGAGTGACTTCTTTTATATGTGGTGTAGAAGGAGTATTGGCTTAGTAGGGGATGATGGTTTTAAATTGGTGGTGTTGAGTGTTGAATTTCGAAGTGTTTGGGTTATGAGATGGAAGAGAAATTAGCAGATTGTGGATTATGGTGTTATACTTTGGATAAGGGAAAATATTCGAGGAAGCTGTACTCGTTGTTATACGTATTTCACTGACTTTTTCAGCTAATCATAAAAAACTATTCTCTACCTTTTTCCGAGGTTCATTTCAATTAAAATTGTATATCAAGCGAAAACAGTCAGTTTGCTTTATCTCAATTTACTCAAGCAGATTATTTACGAAGTATAATTTAAGCTATACCTGCACATAGATTGGGAAATGCATAATAAGTAAACTAAAAAAAACTAACTATTATGACTGTTAGTATTTCAACAAAATTATGATTTTCGATACTTTTATTTATACTCATATTTAATTACACCTTGTACCACTTCCTGTTATAAATGAATAGTATTTCAAGATATTTAAATCTACCCACACTTTAGATTTTCTATTTATTTATTGTTATTTCGATTTTTCTTGGAACATACATATACACATATAATTAATTCGCACACTAACAATACCATTTTCTCTTACAATTTATTATTATTTACCACCACAGAAACCACAACCAAACAATACCATACGCAAACATATATACTTCAAACTATCGCGTACAGCAATCCTCCTCGCTCTAATAAAAAAAACAATATATATATCCGCACCTCTCACTTCCACTCCCCGCGAATTAATTACGGCCTTAATTTCCTTCCCACCTTGCGTTTCTCTTGATCGCACTGGCGTGCGGCAATTAGATGAGAGGTAAAAGAGAAAAAGAAAACGAAAAGATCCAAGTTAATAACTTGATGCGCCTTTGATTTACGTAGCGCAACGACGAGGCCGACTAATAAACCAACGCCACGGCCAATTCCACTGTTCACTGCGCCGATAACTACGAGACGACCGATCGTCGATCCTGGACAAACGGATTTACTTGGCAATGCTACCAACGGCCTTGAGTCCATTGATAATAATTTCATTGATGATGATGCAGGTATGATGATTTGGTTTGATTAAGGGAGTGTGTTTTTATAAGGGTTGATGTATATGGAAGAATTAAAAAAAAGAATAATGTAGACGTATATATTGGGACGGCAAAAGTTGTCGAAATTTATTTTGAAGCCGTGCCTTCGGAACCCCTTTATTCTCTTTTGTATATAATAAAGTGTGTGGTGGAAATCGCAGGTACAATTAAAAATGTCTTTGTGATATTTTGTTTAAAGGTTGAAATTTAAAATAAAGGGGGAAGTCCTCTTCTTAAAACCTTCGTAATTATATTCATAAACACCTTACATAAAATTTTGAAAAACAAAATAAAATTAAAAAAAAGAGATTTCATTTGCTTTTTAAGAGCTAAGCTTTAAATTTAGGAAAGACATAATAATATATATAAATCGCAGGTATCGGCAGTGCCAGATTTAAACATGTTTTATGCCTTTTCAAAACTCAACTTTAAACTCTCATAAATTTTAAAGGAACAAATATCTTTTTTTAATTTTTAAGAAGTAAATAATAGCTCTATTTTCACGTACTTCTTTCAAAATGTTGTGTAGAACGTTTCGGAGCTAAGTCGTTAAGATTACAAAAAGATTCTTAAATATTTCAATTAAAAAAAAATTTGTTACAACGACGTTTTTAATCGTACACGATTTTTCTCTTATATTTGGAGTTGTAAGAACAAAGGAAAAACGCGTCCGGAAGGTGTGCTCTAAAAAAAATTTTGATCAGTTTTGGGGCCACGATAAGTATAAAATTTTTCTGTGTTTCCTCATATACTATCTTTTGATACACAGTGTTTGGGAAGTTACGAAAATATTTTTTCAGTCTATATATATATGATAAAAGTTTCATTTCAAACTCATGCTTAAACCGAATAACTGTTCTTCTATTTATTCAGTGTAAAAAAACAATCAAATTATTGAATTTAATAAAAAAAATACCGTTTACATATTAACCGTATAAACAGTAATTTCACTTATTTCCAAAGACATGACACATTTCATTCAAAGACACACATACCTCTCAACGTTTTAAACCAACTGTACACGAGAAGCCATAGCACCGCAAGATACGATTTTCTACATTCCCCCGCGGAATCCATACCTCTATTTCTTGTGCCCTCGCAGAAGTTCATTGAACCACGAGAGCTGTAATAAAATAGGAAATAAACCTCTTGATACAAAAGATGCATCGTAATCTTACAAAAAAAAATAATAATAATAAACACACCCTTTGGTTTCAGAATGCGGTGTGAGAAATGCGGGCAAGTACCGTGTTGTAGGCGGTGAAGAAGCATTGCCTGGTCGCTGGCCTTGGATGGCTGCGATTTTCTTGCATGGTTCCCGTCGCACGGAATTCTGGTGTGGAGGTTCCCTGATTGGTAGCCGGCATATACTTACGGCGGCCCATTGTACCCGTGATCAGCGTCAACGACCGTGAGTTTGTTTGTGGTTTATTCTTATAGTTTAATGTAGAAAATTTAATGTAATTTGAAGTTATTTTTTTGATCGTTTTGGGAAAATGAATTGCATTGAACGATGATGCTGTTCTTCGGGTTTAGTGTTATATTTTCGTTTAATTGGGTTAATGGCACAGCGAGTTGATGGAGACATTGTTAAATTGATAAGAGCTTTTTACAGGGAATCATGACAAAATATGTTGTAGATAAAAATCTTTTCTTAGTATTTTTAAATGGATTATATTTTGATAGTTATATGGTGTTGTCAAGACATTATATTACAGCAAAATTTTCAAATATATATAATCAGTTATAGATATACCGATTAAAATTTATCGTGTTTTTTCGAGGCTATATTATAAATTTATCGTATTGGAATAATTGTTTTCATATATACATTGTTCAAGCCTGTAATTAAAAGATTAAAAGTACAATTACAAAGTTATGTAATCAATAAAAATCTATACTGCATAAAGTATATAAGTACATTCTAAAATTATACAAAACTTCTTTACCGATTGAACTTTTTTTTTTATGTACTGTTTAACTTTCTCCGTCAATATACTTTGCAACTGCTATATACTGTGATTTGCACTTTTTCATTCGTATATAAAGTGCTTTATATAGCATATATAAAGGAAAGTAAAACCACTCTTTCCGAAGTTAATATTATTGTTATAGCTCTCTGTTGTGTATATATATATATATGTATATATATATATATATATATATATATCCTTAAAAATGATTTCTTCGTAAAATTCCTTCGCGACCCCGTTTTCCTTATCAATCGTTTCTTAAGGATATTACGGCAATCGCGAGTGACGTCACGCAAGATTCAGCCGAAGTGTGAGTCTTTCGATTTTTGAAGGCATTACCCTGGAATTTCGAAAGTCTTTATACTGAAATATGACGTGTTCCAGAAAAATACAGCTATAAACGGAACTCTTTATCGCTTTTTATTATCTTCATCGAAAAATCATAAATTGTGGCGAAATATAATTACTTGCACTGCAACCTTAGAATTCACTTTTCTCGTATCTATACTTAAACAATACTTCTAATTAAATTTAATAATTTACAATTCTTCTAGGTAAAATTGAAAATTTTATCAAACGACATGAAATAAATAAAAATAAATTTTAATGATTACTGTACAATATCGTCTAATTATCAGGCGATCGCTTATGCATTTCTCATTCCTATATACGAAGAACTTATACAAAATACACATGACCAGCAAAAGAACATAAACGATCCTTATGCTTTCCCACAGGTTCCTAGCCCGTCAATTCACGGTACGTCTGGGCGACATCGACCTCGAACGGGACGACGAACCGTCAACACCTGAAACCTACTCGGTAAAGGAGATCCACGCTCATACCAAGTTTTCACGTGTTGGTTTTTACAACGATATAGCAATCTTAGAGCTCGATCGGCCAGTACGTCGTACACCCTATGTCATACCCATTTGTCTACCACAAACAAGACATAAGGGCGAGCCATTCGCTGGTGCGAGGCCTACAGTTGTCGGCTGGGGTACCACTTATTATGGTGAGTATATATATGGGAAGAAAGCGTATACCTCTTTCTAATTGATAGAGGTGATGGAATAGGTACAATTCTTGGATTGAATTTTTTGGGAGCAGAGAAAGTCGTAAAGGTGGGGGGGGATTAGATCTATATGGAGATAGAGAGATACAACGCTTGTTAAGTAATTGATATAATAATAGCTAGTCGCGGTGAAATTGCCTTGGGTATAGTATATGTATAGTGCTACGAGATTTTTGGCTAAAGTGAGGTTTTTGAAGAGCAGTTCCGTGAAGAACATCCGCGGATAGGAACTTACATGGCTGTGGGTTGGTGAAAGTTCCGACGACTGACAAAAGTCTAATTACCGGTGTGGATCGCTTGATGATGATTTTAGACTTCTTTCTTTCTTTTTTTTTTAAGATAGTTTTTAATAGGTGTGGGTCCGAGGTGTGTGGATTGTAGATTTTTTGATGAAATTCCTGGTTTTTTTTTTGTTTTAATTGATGGTAAAATGTGATGTTAATGGGGGCTGATAAAGTTTAGAATTTCATCGTTGATATGTAGAAAAAGAAAATCATGAATCAAAGTACAATTGAATCACGCTTATATTTTCTATTGTACCGAAAAGCGCAATTTTACATTAGTTCTGACAATTATGATAAAACTTTTTCAATTTTGCTTGAATTGATGATTTTCAAATCTTATAATATTTAAATAACGTTTTTGTACAAATCGTACGTTTGAATGAACAACGTTACGACTATTCTCTCTTACAATCATTCATAGCAATTTCAATATACCTAATAACATTTTATAAAGAAACGCCATAAAAGTCATAAAATTACTAAGTGTTAAATATTAATCAAGTCGCTGACAATGTTACCTTTTACCAGAAAATTTGTTGACGCAGCGATAAATTATTCCTTTAGCAAATTAATTTAAAAATATAGACTTTACTGTCTTCTACAAGCACATAATCCTATATTATTATAAAAATACAACAGCCAAATAATAATACCAACAATAACAATAATAAACAATCCCTGATCTTTTTTAGGCGGCAAGGAAAGCACGATTCAGCGCCAAGCCATCCTGCCTGTCTGGCGCAACGACGACTGCAACCAGGCATACTTCCAACCAATTACTGGTAACTTCCTCTGCGCTGGTTACAGTCAAGGTGGTAAGGACGCCTGTCAGGGAGATTCGGGTGGTCCGCTAATGTTACGCGTTGACAATCGTTGGACGCAGATTGGCATCGTTTCCTTCGGCAACAAATGCGGCGAGCCTGGTTACCCCGGTGTTTACACTCGTGTATCTGAGTACCTTGACTGGATCAAGAGCAACGTGCGATGATTGATTGATCGATCGAAACCTATCGCGAGTATTCCGTCCTTTCGTACATAATATATGTTATATATATTTGTACGAGCGAAGCGATTACATACTACTGTTTTTTTTAATACAAGTGTCATCGAATTGTGTTTTTTCTTTTCTTTCTTTCGACGTCGCCATCTGTAGGTATGTGTGTATATATATGTAATGTGAGTTGTCGCGATGAAGTGAGAGATGATGAGAGAAAGAGAGAGAGAGAGAGAGAGAGAGAGAGAGAGAGAGAGAGAGAGAGATAGAGCGATAACAAAAAGCACTACACCTTTATACGCACGTATATATTTATATGAGAAACCATCATTTAACTGTTTATATGTAAAGTGTAAGAGAGAATGTATATAGAAGAAGTTATATAAATTAATTATTCCCGAATTCGTGATTGTATACGCTGACCGATGAATTGCAAACGTGCGAATAACGCAGACGTATGTATATTTTATACGCTTAATTTAATCACTGTTGTGTTGAAGGTTACTTTTATTGGTTGAAATAAAAAAACAAGAGCAATTATTTAAATAACAATTCATAAATAATTTTTTTTTTTTATTGTTAATATTTAATTGTCCGATAAGTACTATGTCCTTAAAAATACAGTATAAAAAAATTTTTGGGAATGGCAAATCACCGCGCGCGTTATATGTTCGTCGTCGTCGTCATAGACTAGATATCGATAACATCGTAAAATAAGGATAACGACATGCCTCAGGATTCCCCTCTGTCCTTTGCTTTCAACTCATCGAGATGTTTTTGTACAAGAAGTCTTAAATTTTCGGGAAGACGAGTTTCCAATTGTTCCTCAAAGTTGATCTTTTGGAACGTCTTTTCCATTGATACGTAACTCTCGTTTCGATAGCCAACAGATTTATAATTACTCTCAAAGTCCAACTCTTCAGCATAACTTTCATCGAGCTGTTTACTCGTAACACTCTTTTCAAGACAACAATCATCGTATTCCTTAATTTTAACACTTTGTTCGACGCTACTTTCATCCGAAAGCTTACTCTTAGTATCGCGATCATTGAAACTTTCATCACATTGCAAATCAGATTCTTTGTCCTCCGATCGTTCTTCTGATAAATCAGACGTAATACTTGTTGAGTCACCTATATGTGAGTAATATTTTTGTATGAAATGCTTACAATATTTTTTATTTAAAAAACAAAAGAAATACCGTCTACTTACATCTTGTGTCAACTTCTGCACTTGTGTATCCTTCTAACAACTTTGTTGTTGGAGATTGTATAGCTCTATCCAATTCACACATTCTTGCAGCCAAGATCCTAAATATTTAATAATTATTGATTAAATGAGTAATTGTTTAATTTTCAATCAATATGATGAACTTACTTGTTTGCTTTCTTTTGATGTGCTAAGGCCAGATTTTTGTCATTTAGAGCCTCTAAAAGGGCAGTGCAGAGACTATGTAATTCTGATAATGCAGCAGTTGACTTTTGTTGGGAAATGTTTGGTCCTTGTTGTAACAATTGTTCCACTTGTTTAAAGGTCATTATAGAGCCTACAGACGATTTTCCTCCTAATCTAATAGTTCCTTTTTGTCTTTTACTATCAAGCATACTCTGTAATACAAAATAGTGATAAGTACCATACTGTTATTCCTTAGAAATATTTATTGCGTATATAAACTTTAAGTTCAACATACTTTATATTTTTGAACAGATTGTTGAGCTAGCTCTTTTTCCTCCAGCAATTGCTGAAGCCTTTCTTGTAAGTACCTATTAATATTAGATATTATGTATTAAAAGATATATATATATATTTGAAATTATATAAAAGATTATTCTTTTCAGATTATGTAATTCATAAAATAATACTTTTGCCCACCTATTTTCATTGACAAGCGCATCTACATCTACAGGCTTTGATGCACTGAGTGCCTTTGATAATTCATGATTCAGTCGATGAGCTTTGCATTTAAAAGCATCTCTCTCCATTTCCAGCTCCTGCTTCTCATCAATCACAGACTGCAAATCAAATTTCAGCTGCATACACTTGACATTCAACTTCTCTAGCTGTTCAATCATTTCTTCCCTCTGATGCAACGCAGGAGTTATTTCGCTTATCGGTCTGGGCTCCTCATTCTTCTTAGAGCGCAGAGCTTTGATATCTTCCTGAGCTTCTTTCAGCTTTTGCCTCAGTGTATCGACTTGCAATCGAAGGCACTTGTTTTGTTCACGAGCTTCTACTAGTAGATCCATTAATTTTGTGTCTTCATCCACATTTTCAGCCTTGCTCTTCTCCTGAACCTCCCTCTGAGCAGAATACTCCATAGGACTTTTAAACCCATTAATAACTTTCTTATCCACCGATTGTTTCCACCTTTCCAGATCTTCCTGCAGCTGTTCCACTGTAAGTTTATATCGATCCCTCTGCATTCTACACTGATCCAGTTCCTGGCTTAGCATCATAAGAGCTTGTGACTTCACCTGTATCTTCTTTTTCAAAATATATTCCTATAACAAAGCATCAACCATTGTTAAAAAGAAACTACCTCAAAAGCATATGTTAGAAAACCCGAACGGCTTATATTTACCTCGGATTCAGTCAGCTGTGAGGGTGGCTCGCCGTTTCTATGAAGTGGCGAGCTCTTCCTCTTATCCAGTACTCCATTCATGATTGCCACCTTGTAAGACAATCCTCTCTCGTTAAATAAAAAAAAAGAAAAAAAAAACAAAAACACACGCCCCTACGCGCGCGCACCCGCGCGAAGGTTAAACCCTTGGCTGCGTCGAGCCACCGTGGCACTCTTTTCTACCAGCATTGGCCGTAATGAGGAAACTGTTTTATAACTCTATCCTATACTCCAAACTATCGCACACGTTCCGTTTTTTCCCCGTTTCAACGTCCGCTGGTGGTCACAGTCGGGGCAGCACGTCCTTATCGCCAAACAGGCGTTCGCTTGTCGTTTGCATTTTCTCAACGCACACGCGCAGCAGTATAGTAGTAGTAGCAGACGTGGCCCTGACCAGCTGGCTCTGGCTCTCTCGATCCAGCAGCCGTAGTCACTTGGTGTGTACTACCCCCTATATATATATATATACATTTATGTGCATGCAACGCGTGCGCATACTTGTCAATTTTTTCTACCTATATATATATATATATATATATATATATATACACGTATATACCTATAGTAATATTACGTATATAAAACAGCAGGTGCGCGTCGCACGATTAAAGGTCCTGCGCGCTTGGCGCCTCTTGCACCGCGCATGCGCGCCCTCGTGCCGCACACTGTTGTTCATTCACACTAGTTACTCTTTTCTCCCATGTTTCTTATACATATCATACTCGCGTTGTACTATACATATATATATATATATATACACACACACACACACACACACACACACACTCATGCGCGCGCGGGGGCAGATCGATCGACGACACGCACAAGCTCTCAACACACACTTGTGACTTGACTCTCTTTCTACATTTATATGTGTATGTAGTATATGTATGTGTATTACACAGTGCATCGGAGCAGCGGGGGCGCGCGCAACGCGAGGAAAACACTAAACACACCAACTCGCGCGCGCCGAAAACAAAGAAAGCTATATAGTATATATCGTGCTATATGCCGGCCTGTACTACATCAGAGCAGCAATAGCGAACGCGCGAGAACCTCCATCTCGACAACCCGTAAGCGTAAGAGTATATATAAAAGTGGCAACAAGAGAGTAGTAATATAGGATGCCAGTGTAGTGCGAAGCGACGATGACGACGACGACGCCGCGTGTGTGACTCATATTTCAGCTCGCGCCGCGTTGGAGTATATTATAGGGTTAAAAATATTCGAAACTATAATCAAATTGTTACCGGCCGCCTTGCGTTCTAACCGCTGTGCACGGCGGTGTGTGTATTTTCGATAGTTTTACAATATATTACGTATATACGCGTCATCGGGACGTTATTGTTGCAGCAGGAGCTACAGTATATATATATGTAAGCGTCGTGGAGCGAAGCGCCGGCAGCTTATACCCATAAGCATACACGTATACATACGGTGGTATATACTCGTATAATAGAAGCTACTATACTATATACTATAGCAACGCAGAGAGAAAGAGAGAGAGGAAGCTGGAATAGCCGTAATTATATTCGTGTACGAAGAGTCTCTCTTGAGCGCGCGCTCGCTCGCGTGCATAACGGCGCTTTTGCGCGTCGAAGCGAGGAGCGAGCAAGAGAGGAAGAACGAAGAAGTAAGCGAACTGCTACGGCATAGAGAGCACAGCCGTATAGCGAGCAGTGAGCAACAGTGGCATAGCTGAAGTTAGTAGTATACAGTAGTAGTAGTAGTAGTAGTATAATACAAGTGGCCGCTGACAGTAGTCGTCGTCGTCGTCGTCGTCGTCGTTGGGTTAAAAGCACTACTGCGAGCGAACGAGCAAGAATATAATAATGCCACGGATAAGTGACGACCTCCTGGTGAAGTTTGATATTAGAGCCGGCATTGATTTGATGTCATACAACTTGTTGATGAACAACATCAATTCTCACGCCTGCTACAAGCCCTACGAGAAAGTGAGTTCTTACATATAGATATATATTTATGTAGATTTTTTACAAGTAGGTATATAAGTTGAAGTACATAGAGACAGAGATTGAGAGAGAGAGAAAGAGAGAGAAAGACG
Organism: Torymus texanus; assembly: GCA_036873485.1. Lineage (NCBI taxonomy): Eukaryota > Metazoa > Arthropoda > Insecta > Hymenoptera > Torymidae > Torymus > Torymus texanus. The sequence goes on from JAYJLV010056762.1 coordinate 15,905, forward strand.
TATACGTTACGTATATATATATACACTTTCGCACACGATTGATATGTGAGATATATATACAGTGGGGGAGAAAGACGATGCGAGAAATGCGGAGAGCGCGCGGCAATTATCTCTTAATTAGGCTTATACTACTACAGCTACTACTACTACTACTACTGCCTGTCTGCCTGCCTGCCTGCTAGATCCTCTTTCTCTTTTTATTCATCCGCGCTACGAGAGTATTATAAAAGCGCCGCACGCGCGATTCGGTTTCTCTCTTCTTCCTGTGTATTTATGTGTCGGTGGAGAAGAGTGAGAAAGAGAAAGAGAGGAAGAGAGAAAATACCGAGAACAGTTCCATTTTCATACACCTCGTCGATATATATTCGCAACGAGACGGTAATACTTGTCCTCTTTTCCCTTGTCTTCGCTATACGCTTATGTAGTACTTACCTGTCGTCTTCGAGGAAATAGGTTAGGTATTGTTGCATCGTCGTCGCGCACGCGAGAGGGAGAGGGAGCCGCTCTTTTATATATATATATATATATATATACGAACAAGTAAACACAGCGAATCGCGTATATGCGTGTGTGCATTCTTTCTCTCTCTCTTTCTCTTTCTCTCTGGTTCGTCGAGTAATATACTTATAGACAGGAAGACGAAGAGGAGACGACGCGGGTATGTCGTTGTTTTTTTTTTTTTTATACGAGAGACCTTTTAAGCGCGATTATGTACGTAGATGTGCGCGCACGTTTGCACGTTAATTAGGCTCTGCTAAGTATATAATAAACGATTAATTGGTAGTTAGATAGATGCAAGTGCATTGTGTGTGTATTATATATTATTATTATTATATACACCGTGCGAAACCTGCGTCTTTCTCTCTTGTGTATATTTTTTTTATGTGCATATTTAATTGTGTCTCTTTCTTCTTTTTTTTATTATTATTAGTATTATTGCTGTATGTTTATATTCGTTTGTGTTGGCAAAATTGAAAAGTGGAATTCTATAAGAACAAAACAAAAATGTGGCCTGCTTTTCAATTGGCAATTACATTTTATCGGTGTGCTTCGAAACGTGCTGCTATCTCTGCTCCGAAACGTTTGTTTCAACTTTTTTTTTCTTCTTTATTGCCTTCTGACTCGTTTATCGTATATAAACACTATAGCTGAGAGCTCAATTAAGTAATTAGATTGTAAATTGAAAGAATACCTTGCGTAGTGGAATGCATTATTTTTGCTTGACTTTTTAAATATATGATCAGTTTGGAGTAATTTTTTTATTATACATAGATTTTTGTGTGCATACAAATTGAACTTTTTTGTGTAGCTTATATAGATATGAAACGATTTTTTCTTCTGCCAATTATTTTTTCATATAATTTATTGTAACAATAATTCACCAAAAACTGTATATAACGAGATGTTTTTAAAAATATTCAAAGTGAAACGTGTGTTTTTATGGTGATAACGCCCCATTATCACCCTACAATGTTATCACGTAAAAATTCCCGGTACGATAACTCGTAAGATGTGGCTTATATATACCAACGACGACTGCAAAGAGAGAGAGAGAGAGAAAAAAAAATCGTCAGCCACGACAATAAAACGCTTTTCCGCTTCTCGAAAGTCGGCAAACAACTTTCACGTTAAATAGAAAACGTTATATACTCGTAAAATTTTTTACAAGCAAAAAAATTCTATCTCCGTAGAAATTATTCGTTATTTTCTTATATAGTTTAAAACACTTTTTCGTCTTATTGAGATCTTCTCAAAAAACTAAAAAAAAAGAAAGAAATTAAGGAACTGTTTCAAAAGGACAAATTTTCAATAATTACAAGCAACGTTATGTTGCATTTTCTAAAACTATAGGTATATTATCTCTTCTAATTACCAGTAATTTATCTTACAACTTCACGGCTACGGTGAACACGACAAAAACCTTTTTTCCAAGTTTTACCAAAAACAGTTATAGAAATAACAACACTGCGTACGCATCCGTACACCTGTTCTTGTTAAAATCTTCGTGTATAATCTTGCAATTTACTCTAGCCTACAGTTTTCACCCTATTTAAACCAGTAAAAACAAATAACGTATCCCCCTTCGTACCGACAAATTACGAACAAAGCTAAAAACCCCCATTATTTCATCTTCAAAAGAATTACAAAACCCATCCAACCAAAAAATCTTTAAAAAAAAATTTTTCCTTTCCTTCACCCCTTGCAACTACACACATATTTGACAAATCAATTTTTCACACCACGTTCACACAGCTACAATGACCACTGCACACATTTTCTCCAACCCAACGACACCGCACCACGTTTGACATTTTTCAAGAGGCTGCAGTATAGCAGTAGCCGCTCTCCCTTCTCTCCCTCTTTCTCTCTCTCTTTTCTCGCCTGTGCACATACATACTTATATACTCGCATCCGAGTGTTACTATATATCTAAGCACCACGACGACTCGTCGCGCCGGCCGCACAGCGATTAGTGCGACGCTACCAGCCGCGTGTATTATACCTGCATCACATCCCGCGTAGTTTTCGAGGGACCATCATCATATATATA
>JAYJLV010056773.1:0-18455 GCA_036873485.1 Torymus texanus
CTCTCTCTCTCTCTCTCTCTCTCTCTCTCTCTCTCTCTCTCTCTCTCTCCCTCTCTCTCTCTCTCTCTCCCTCTCTCCCTCTCTTTTACCTGGACAATTTTGTTACGTTTCGTAAGATATAGGCGATTGAATTTTTTGCGTTCGGTTGGGGTATTAAGTAGTGCAAAAATCTAGCGATATAGGGGGAGAGATCTAAGTGAACGTTAATTATGCTCTGTTTTTCGTTTCCCTTGAATTTTCTTTTTTCTATTTTACTTACGTGTGAAGAATTCTTAGGAATAAAATGAATAATTGATTTGATTAAAAATGTATTGATTGTTGAGAAAAATTGTAAGGTTAAATATTATAATACAGAAATATCAAGGTACATGAAAGCATCCCGACGTTAAGTACTGATATAAAATTATTCTAGATGAATAGAAAATGATTATATTATGAACCAGAAGATACCATTATTTCGAATTTGTAAACGTTCCGACGGCAAGTGTAGTCTCTTATTTTCAATTTATTTTAATATTTTCTTTCTTCTTTCATCTCTTCAATGGTTATTTTTCTTACAAATTCTTGTAGTAATAGCCAATGGTTTATTAACTGGTTTGTACATTAATATTATTCCATTTACAAGTAACGATTAGCATAAACGAAACAACATAATATATGGGATAATGCTATTAATGATATAATAACTTAATAAGGTATACAACAATATGTGCATTTCAACAACCATGTATTATTCCTATATATACTTCGTAAAGTAAATTATCCTATTAGAGTGTAAAAAGGATTTAAAGTTAGCAAAAATAATTTTTGCTGAAAGATTGAACAATAAAGGTAGTCTAACGACTTGCAAACATTCGAAAAAAAGGAAAAATATATCATTTTTTGGGCGGTCGTACACACCGATCTTCGAATCGAACATCAATAACTCCAGGCCAGTGGCATAATTATAGTATATCCTCGCGCGTAGTTAATTAGATAGAAGTTACAAACAGTAGGCAACCGATGCGCATCGTAGGTGGCCGCAATATCTTTCGAGCCTACCGTATTACGATTCGTGTATCATTATTCTGCGATAATTTATCTCTTCTTCGTGCACGTTGAGAGAGAAAGACAACAAAAAAAATAATCAAAGTTGGAAGGAAATATTTCATAGCCACACTTTTTTAATCGGTATATACGCACGGTTAATTTCTTTATTTCCAACGAGAGTCTGTGATTCCGGGAATGGCTTAAGCGAGAGAGAAAGAGAGAGGAATTCGATTTGTAGCAAAAAAAATTGTCTAGGAATACTGCGTTTTCTTGGTATAGCAATGAATGGTCGACGTGTATAATAAGACTAACACCTTTTGATATCTCTTGGAATTCTTTTCGATCAAAACGTTTTTTTTTCTTCTTTCTTTTGACCGATAAGTGGGTTGTTATTGTACACGGCGGTTCTGAAATATCATATAGTTTAGTTTGAAAGATTTACTTTACTATAGATTGATGAAATAATTCGTTAAAACTATGGTTAGATTGTACTCAATTATTTGGGCAAAAATAATAATTCCCATAACAAAATTAGATAAAAATAACAAGCCATAACAAGCCATAACTTTAAATATATATAAGTCCCAAAAATTCCCACTGTCAAGAAAGAAAAAAAAAGAAAAAGAAAAACCTTAAGAACCAAACAACTTCTTCTCATCCCAGTCCAATATCTCAGGCACAAATCACGGGGCCGTCACCAACTGTCCCATATTCCACGATCGAAGACGTAAATCTGCCAAGCCACAGACTCCCGAATTATAAATAAAGAAATATGATAATGAGCCCGTTAAGTACGTCTCTCTCTCTCTTCCCTCTCTCTCTCTCTTCTCTGTCATGGCATTGACACGCCCACTCGGGTATAATATTCGGATTACGGTCGCGTGTTTTCCGAGTCTTTCACTCCCATCAAAAGCCTTTGATGCCTCTTTGCCGGCTCAGTCTTTTTCCCGCGAGTAATACGTCACGCTAATTGGACGACCTGTGTAGAACGTTTTTCTCTCCTTCTCCTTTTCTCTCTTCCTATAAAGTATAGAAGGTGAGAGATTTTTCGTAGTGGCGCGTGCGTGTATATGGAAGAACGCCTTTGTCGGTATTCGAGGTCTGATCGTTTAAGGATGCATGGAGCCATTGTTATCGATTACACCCTGGTAATATATTTTTACGCTAAACTGGCGGTAAAAGCAGCAGCGGCGATGTTTATTAACGAGCCAAGTGTTTGATTCCGACGACGAGTGTTTCGTCATTTTTCCAAGCGTGAATGGTGAGAGATGGGATGAGAAATGCGAGAAATTAATGAGCCTCGTAAAATGCGCTCAAACACACTGTTAAAAGCGCAGGTCCGTTCGATTTAACGTGTAGCTGGAAAGAGAGAGAGAGAGAGAGCCGTGTTCCGCGGCTAATGATACAGTCTTTCTCTCTCTCTCTCTCTTTCTCTGATGGATTGTGTATAGTGCAAATCCTTTTTTCGACTTTTTCGATATTCCGAAATTTGACGGAGTTACGGGGCTGTAAAATTTTTGTGACGTCACGATTATAACGCGGCGTCCTTTGATGTTTAGTGCAGTGTGTCGCCATCAAAGGAACTTTGGCGCGCCGTAACACCCGTAAATTTCGATGTAATTAAAAAATTCAAAGGGAATCGTTCGGCGGCTTGACTCAATTTTCCATAAGCCGGAGGAAAAGGTTTTTATAAATAAATGCGGTGCGCCAAGGTGCCGGATAATTGATGGGTAGGATTTAAGTATCATATTCGCAGAGTCGTTTTTGTATCAAGGAAATTCCTTTGTGCTGAGAGAAATTTTAATAAATTTTTTCCGAAACGAATTTTTGTTCTTTTGTCAATGATACTGTAAGGAAGACGATCCTTGTCAATCAAAATTAACTCCATTGAAAGTAGCTAATTGAGCTTATGAATTTTAATGTAATTAGAACATAAAAAATCAGCCATTATAGCTCGTCATCATTTTCTGGGAACCTGAAAAAATGCTGTAAAAAAATAAATAGCTGAAATGATAGATAAGTAATTATTTTAATTTGAGTATAATATTTGATGTTGCCAACGTAGTAGAAATAAATTATGATTAACTATTTTTATTCTCTAGTCATAGTACATTAACATTTATAGATGTAATATAAAATTATTTTTTATCCAAATTAATATAAATATCATATGAAAATTCTTGAAAATTAAAACACTAATTATTTAGCTTCATAACCTATATTAGCATGTGACAATTATTAATAGTTTAATTTCTTTAAATTCTCAGCCCTGTTAAGAATAAGAAATTAGTATTTTTCTGATGCATATGCATTACCATTATTTTTTTCACCAACTGACCTGATTTTCCGAAAATGGAAATTCAATCTAAATCTTGAGAAGAACGCAAATTGATAATCAAAGAAACCAACGTGAAACGCAAAAATATCCCTAAGTACCCAATTCCCTGTCGTCTCCGACATCCTGCCATCCGCGCAAACGACTCTGGCCGCAAAAAAGCCACCAACTACCACACGACAGTCCAATTTTTCACGTCAGTCCCCCAAATCACCCACTTTCCTCTCTCTCTCTCACTCTCTCTCTCTCGCTCTTTCTCTTCTCGGCATAAACGCGAAAAATTTCCCGGTGCGAATCGGTTTCCTCGGCTCTGTCGCCTAGAGCGCTGGTTTGTCCATCGACTCTTTCTGCTTCTCTCTCGTTCCTAATGACAGCCGGCGGCAGCTATACACGCGCAGGCGCTAACGAAGCTCGGAATTTCCTTCGATCCCCATGAGCGTGCGCGCGCGCTCAGCAAGAGGTGGGGGCTGTGCCCCTTTCTCTCTCTCTCTCTCTCTCTCTCTCTCTCTCTCTCGGATAGGTTAATAGCTGTTAGCGAGGCGAGGAGAGAGCGATAAAGAACGAGCGCGGCGCGGCCGCTTGATTACAGAGCTCGGCGATCCCTCTCTACACTCTCGCTCTCACCTCTCTCTCTCTCTCTCTCTCTCTCTCTCTCTCTCTCTCTCTCTCTGTAGCTTGCCGCGAACCGTCGAGCCGATTCACCTCGGTTCGCGCGAGAGCTGTCGTAAGCGCAGCGTACCCTGGTGGTGGTCTTAAGGAGAAAGAAAGAGAGAGAGAGAGGAGCGTTGTCAACTGCTACGAGTGTTTTTGAGAGAGAGATGCGCTTTTTGCGGTGCGCTAAGGAGACGCCGAGTGCAGCGAGGTGACATGTAACAGGTGTCGCGAGGAGAACTGTTGGTGTGTATATATATATATAGGGAGGTTTGCACGCGTTTGTGTAATGTCTTTATGGTGGTGGGGCAGAGGTGACGGCTTTGATGTAACGGTGTAAGGAGTAATTGTTCCCGCGTGCGTCTGTAAGAAAAGATAGGGTATAAGGATTCTTTCAGCGGGGTTTAATGTAGTTAGTGAAATTTTGATCAAAAACTATTTTGTAAAATTAAAAAGAAAATGAATATATTATTACTTATATATAAGAAAAATTAAGTGTAAACCGTACTTATCGGTTGAAGATGAAGAACGTTGGTGAAAAATAATTGAAAATAACATTTTTTATAGCTCCAGCGAGTTGAACTTACATTGAAATTGATTGATTTATGATTTTTCGTTGAACTGAACTTGAATTTCGAATTAAAATTTCAAAAACCCAATTTATTATTATAGACGAAAATGGAACTAGATTTTCCGCTTAAAAAGAGATTAAAACATTTAATCCTTAGATACTTCCTAGTAATTATAGCTAGAAATCACGGACAACGTTCATTTTTAAATCCTTTCAAATCGTATTTATAAATAATTTAATTAAGAACCGGAATAAATAAAAAAAAAAAGTATAATACCAACCAGAAGTCAAATTATCCTACTTACGAACCTCGTCAAGATGAAATTATCAGTCTCCTCGTCGAAATCCCGTCGCTCGCGCACTTAATCTCAAAATTATAAAATTTCGTTATTAGAACTTTAAGGGATTAAGTCATAAAATTTCCCTCGAACACTGCACACACGTGCTATACTCTTATCCGTAAGTAGATGCATCCACACATACACACACACACACACACACACACAGACACACAACACACATTGAAATAAGTATATTACCCGCAATTAGTATCCCGGAATCCTCTTGCTCACATCACGCACGCTCGTAATTTGGCACATGTCGCGCGCGCGCGCACGCGCGAAATTTGGTAAGCCGCACGTGCGCGTGCGCACACGAGTGCGAGCGGGTTGTTAAGCGCATCGGTTTCGGCATCTACTACTAGACACTACACCGGTATATACCGAACATGCGTGTATGTGTGTGTGTTTCTGTCTGTCCGTCGGCTCGAGTGTGCAGATTAGAGGCTTCAAGATAATTAAGTAGCCTCTTGAAAATACGCCCAGGCTGCGCGCCCCGCTGCTGCTGCTGCTGCTACACACGCGCGTGCGCCTCGACAACCTGTCGAAATAAACTGTTTTTTACAGCACACCGGTGTAGAATCGTCTTCTATATATACCTATATATACATATATATATATGGTTGCTTCTGCGCCCAAATGAGGCTAGCGAACTCGCGACTGAGTCCGAATTTCAGATTTATGGATCATCCATGAGAAGAGAGATTGAATAGAGCGAGAGTCGTTAAAACGCGATCGATAAATCAGCGTATCGTCAGGTATGAGAGATCAAGGTATGTCCAGGTATGTAGCCTCGTAATTTCCTTCCTTGCGCCTGTACCGAGAAAAGGAGGTTCTCCTCTCTCTCGCTCGCTCATTGCATTATACACCACTCTCGGGGGTCGGCGGCGTTATTAGTGAGCTCGGGTAATCGTAGAAGGTGTGATTCTGACGCTTCGTCCGCTGCTTCTGCGCTCGCGCGCGCGCGAGAGAGAGAGAGAGCAAGTAAGAGCGAGAGAGAGAAAAAAGCCGCGCGCCAAGGCAAAGGGGTGGTGGGAGAAGATCAAACGAGCCGACGAGCCACGGGGTGGTCTCTCTCTCTCTTTCTCTCTCTCTTGCTCTCCTTCGTCTTCCTCCACTTCTTCATCCTCCTCCTCCTCCTCCTCCTCCTTATCCGAGTTGTTCCTTTTCTCTCGTCCCGCGGCGTTTACTCCTTCTTCCTCTCGCGCTCGCTCGCTCGCCCGCTCACTCACACCTGTGTATTATATTATTCAAATTTCCGCGCTCTCGCGCACGTGAGTGTGTGTGCGTGTGTCACTTTGTCTCAAAGACCGACAACTATATTTGATGATGATGAGAGAGAAAGAGAGAGCGCGAGAAGGAAAGAGAGGAAGACGGGACGTGAGCGCGCGCTGATCTCATTTCGCAACGCGGCCTCTAGAGATGAACCTTTCACCCTGGCGTTTTGTGATCCCTTTTTTGGGGCGAGAGAGAAAGAGAGAGAGAGAGAGAGAGCGAGCTGTGAGTGGTCCCCGGAGAGTAATAATATCTTAATCAAGGTATTGTCTCGCCGGTGGTATACGCTTATTTCTTTCGCTCGAGAGAATCGTTGTTGTTGCTGATTCGCATTAAGAACGCGTGTCTTTTATTTTACGGTAATCTTCGTCTCTGGGGTTGGACATTTTTCTTGGAGGTAAAAGCTTTTATCAATTATATATCAATAAGGATTCTTTCTGTGAATCCTTTTAATCGTAAGTTGAGTGCAATGGAACAGATTTTATGTACAATATTGATACGTAATGAAAGAAAGAAAATACTTTCAGGAAAAGCTCAAGTAGCGTAAAATATAATCAGAGAAGATGATTTTAAATTATTCATTATGAGCAATCAACTTGAAGATATTTAAGTTTAAAAATGGTAGTACTAATAATTTTCTTTTTTATTTACATTAATTTACCACAAGTAATTTTCTCTTTTCATGTCTTTTAACGTGAAATTCGTCATAATCTTGTTACCAAACAATGATCAAGGAAAAATGCTTTCTGGTCGTAGTTTATAATCCTACTGGAGAGTGAAATTAAATAAAAGAACAATTACTTTACTAAATGATAAAGTGCGAGAAAATAGTAGGTGTAGAGAAAAGAAGAGACTGGAACATGCACTTATACCACCGCGACTAAAAGGATCAGAAAAATGTCTGAAAGATAAGATTCCTCTGTTGCCGAATGTCTTTTTAATTACCCTCAGTTAAAGAATTACATTTAATTTATTCCTACCCGGCGAGCGGTAATTAGTAAAACTACGACTGGTACGAATTATACAAATGAAAACGCACGCCTTGAGATTACTGCGCTTGTATAATATCTCCGGCTTCAATCTTGTACGGTTCTAAGTGGAACAAATTAGAGTAACTTTTTTTTTATAGGCACTGAATATAGCACTCGCCGGGGCGTTTGAGGGCATTCAAATAAATTTGATATTAATCATTTTCTGACGGGCACAAAGACGAATCGGACGCGATATTAATCATTCGCGTCAACGATCCGTGCGCGATCTTGATATTTCACGCGCACGAAATTATTTTATTTTGACTAATAAGATGATTAGGTCCTTTCAGCTGTTACCACGTTTAATTGCTTTTGATTTCATCACAGGAATTCGATTCTCACATGTATACAACCGAAATCATTACACAAATAGGATTGTAACGAAAAATGTATACGAGACAAACCAACAATTGTTATCATACTTACAAAGTCTAAAGTTCACTGAATGGTAAAAACTGGATAAGAAATATCACTGCATAGACAATTATTATTGAACGACAATTGTTTAAGACTTTTGAAGGACCCATCGACAAACCAGTTTTATGCAACACGAATGCTATTTAATGATAGGTTAGCCAAGCTTTACTACGTTCTTCACAAATCGGATCTTCTGATCTCTCACCGAAGTACACACTGCAGTTTAGAGAATTGAGACAGTTTCGAGATCCACTTAATAACAATTGGACAATCCTATACTGATAAACATCGAAATTGGACATAATACAGATTCCATTTGGCTCAAAGATAATACACCGATAGAGCCAATAATTTGTATCATTATACCTAAACCACTTGGAAGACGCGCGTAATACCGTTTCCCGGATACCTTCCGAAACAATATATTAAATGACGCGCGTGTATAAGACTCACACCCTGTCATTACGCGCGGCAGTTACATCCCTAAAATCGCGCTTCTTTCCTCTATATATAGCATATCGCCTCTATCCCAAATTCGTAATTTGCTGCAATCATCAGAAGATCTGTCAGGTGCGATACAATCGGTGCTGATTTCAACAGGACAAAGAGAAAAAAAGAAAAAATAAGACCGTTTGATCAGCGAGTTATATATATATATATATATATATATATATGCGACGTCTCGTTGAATAATAAACTTTCGTTAGTCGCTCCTTACCATCTCCACTTACATTCATATACATTCGCACGCGTATATATACACACGCGTGTGATCCATACTTATATACGAAATCAACGTCGGTGGTCACGAGGTTAAGGGCAATAAGTTACGGCTGCGGACGTACTGGGCCATAATTCTCGGTGAAATTGGCACTCGAAGTCCCCTGATGGGAGGGGAGAGAGACAGTACCTCTGTATATGTATATATATATACAATACACGTATACGCACGCCATATACGTAACACCCGCTTCGATTAATGGAGAGAGAAGAATGGGCCGAGAGGTGTCGATGCTCTCTCTCTCTCTCTCTCTCTCTCTCTCTCTCTCTCTCTCTCTCTCTCTCTCTCTCTTTCTCTCTCCTGACTCTCCTTGCTGCGCGTCATTTTAATAAATTCGCAGCAAATCACGCTCCGCGATTTTAGAGTTGCAAATGCGCGTACGAGCGAGTGAGAGAGAGAGAGAGAGTCCGCGCGGCGCCGCGAGAACCGACAAAGGGTTCAAAAGGACCGCGCGCGCGTTCGCTCGCTCGTCTAATGCCCCGCGCGTACGCGTATATACAGCTCCGGGGCGGTGTCTTTCTCGCTCTTTTCTGCTTCTTCTATCTTTCTCTCTCTCTTTCTCTCTGTCTGTGTCTTACAGAGCTGCGCCTCTCGCGGCGCGATTATCATACAAACATTGATGACTAGACCACGGCGATGCCGGAAAAAGAGACACAGAGTGAGAGGCAGCAGCAGCAGCAGCAGCAGTAGTGGTAGTAGTAGTCTGCGGGATACCGCAGAGCGCTATCTTGGCTAATCGCTGCTGTTGGAACCATCAAAGCCGCGATGCGATGCTCGGCCATCAAAGTCTTTCTTGGAGGAGTAGCAGCGCGAGCTCGTTTTTTGCTTCAGATGGGAGCTGTGTATAGCAGTTGAAAGATGCAACATCGTGTCTCCAAATATATCGCTTGTACCGTGTTATTCGATTAAGGTTGGAGCGCTGGTATAGGTGGATAGAGTGCGTCTTAAATTGCCGATCACGAGGTTTTGTATTTTGTTGCTTAGGGGGGAGGGAAGGTAAAAAAGTGAATCTGTAGAATTCTTATATACAAGGGTTGGTTGATCAATTTCTTCGGGTTTTGTTGGGTATGACGCTTTTTTTTTGGTGCGAAGGTTTGGCGCGGTGATTGATTCTTTTTTGGAAATTGTTTAGTTTATATATACGGTGAAAATAATGTATCTTTGGTGTTATGATTGAGCGAAACAGAGCTTTCTTGTTTGGACAATTTTGTTGAGGAAAAATTATGTGAAGATGACTGTATCCGAGAATAGAATAAGCATTTATCAAATGGTAACCAATTAACAAGTATATATAGAAAGAATTTAGAGATACAATATTTAGAGGCCAAATATTACACAGTTATTCCACAAATATAACTAAGAATAAGTCAAAATATTAGATAAATTACCATAGAGAAATGTCAATAAAATATCAAATACCCGTCGCCATATTCTCATACAATTTTTTCCGTTTTTTTTTTTTTTTTTTTTTTTTTTTTTTTTTTTTTTTTTTTTTTTTTTTTGCAGCAATAAACACAGGCTTTTTGGACTAAGTCACTTTAAATTTTAAAATTGTAGATAATATAAGACACCATATATTATAGTTTATATTAGAGAATCATAATTTAGAATTGAAGGTTAATCAAATGGAGGAATTTCTAGTCAAGATTAACATAGAAATTTAATTAAGATCTCGAAAATATTTTAAAATTTTTATAATGTAATATTTTTGCATGTACAAATATAGTTATTCTTTGTCAACACCAGCAACATAATTATGGTTTGACATTTTTAATTAGGCACGATTGCTTCTCGGGAGAGCTTTATAATTTCATCAGAGCAAAAATTGTCTGATAGCAGAAACTAATAGTTTAATACATAAAAAATACTTCCCACCGAAAACAAGTACGTTTTAAACTCTTTGTAGATTTTTAAAGAAGCGATATATTCGACGTACATCAATTGTCTCGAATCTTCTCTTAGAAAAGTGATGGATGATATCTGTCATCACAATAAGACTGTTTTGATTAGTTGTTGTAGACTCATTTGATTGGTCTATACAAAATAGATGCGAAAATCTAATATGTTTGAATTTTCAAGATTGAATTCTCGAGTTTATAAATATTCAAAACTGAATAATTAAAATAGTAGGTAGTATAAGGAAAATTTCATTATCATATTTATCAAATTTATGTTGTTATCGTTTAATTTAAATTGATTGAGAAAAACTTTTAAATTGAAACTAAACTGATAGTGTGCTCATAACCTTAAAAAAAAAAAAATAAATGAATAATGGCAACCAATACGCGCGAAGCATGTTGAGTCTAGCTAGTATTAATAAATAAAGAATTCGGTAACTTTAAGTAAGTTTATTGAAAATTATAATGAGCCTTATTTTACTTTACAATTATTATTATTAATATTTTATTTTTAAGCATTTCGAGAGATCTATTCATATTTTTGGCCAAAAGCATTGAAGATCTCTTCCCGTTATTAGGCGCTGCGGGTAGATGGTACACACCATCGTGTTCTAATCCTGGTGTTACAACAGATGCGCGGGGCTTGCTCTGGAGGCAAACAAAAAAATCATGGGAAATTATTTTTTTGAAACCTTAATTCTTAGTTGGTAGAAATGTTAATAACCAACTGTTGTATTTTTACATGTGAAAATTTGCTTCCTCATAGAGGTAGCTTTGTATCTGTGAACAAAATTTTCAAACCAAAAAATGTTCAAAAAGATATTTTAAGGCGAAATATATCGGCGTTTATCAATTTTGAGAAAATGTTTCAAATTAAATGAACATCAAATTTTAACCACTTATTACACTCATTGTATACTGTATTTGGTTGGAGATTACCTTTATTTGTTTTTTAGAAAAAAATTATTTTATAAAAGAAAAGTATTCGGTGTCACACGATAACAAGAGAAAAAAATCATCATATCTTCAAACTGAGTTCATTGCCTAAAAAAAATCAGACTATTCAATGTAAGATATTTAAGGTTAAATTATTTTTTTAATTTTCAAAAAGCGTTTTTCAAGAGATTACTTGATTTATCGATTTAAAATTTTAACCACTTATTACATTCATTGAAGATTATATTTAGTTAAAATTTCAAGAGATTATCTTCATTGGTTTTTTAGAAAAAAATTATTTGATATATGTTTTGTACCATAGTAGCTGAAAAATAAATCGGATTTTATAAACTTTACAGCTTTCACAAGGTCTGAGTTGTTCAAAGCTTTAGAAGAAGCCACAGAAATAACGGAAGAATTTATTTAAAGATGGAAGGAACTCAAAACAGAAATTTTCGAAAAATCTTCAATTGAAACAATTTTCGACCATTTCTCAGCCTTTAAGACTGCTCAAGGAATGCAATTAGTATTTTGCTTCGTTTTTTATAAAATTGTCTTTCTCTCTCGCTCACACTCATATGATTACGAGTTCTACCATTTACCAACCGAAAAAATCCTTTTAAATTAAAAATTTATATTAGAATTAAGTATTGAAGGATTGTAACAAAATATAATATTTAAAATTCGATTTTCAGATGAATGAATGTGCTGAATAAGCGATTGAAAATAAGAATATATCTTTTTAATTATGTCCAAAAAAGCACTAAAGATAATAATTGTTGTTCAAAACGGGGAAAAACTCTCCAAGTAATTTGTCGATCGGATGTTTCCACCTAAACCATGCGACAACAAACGAGGGCCTATATTGTCGGGTATGAAAATGGAAACCTAACTAGGGGGCTGTGCCCCCTGCGTGTCTCGTAGCACTCCACACGCCAACCCCCCCCCCCTTCCGCTCCTATAAAAATTGTAAAATCTTCGTTTTTTACATTATAGGCACAGCGAGTGGTTGTGAACTAAAATCCTCTGTGGTTATTGCCAAAAATCGCTTTTGACGTTTTTAGCTGTTTAAAATCGTTTTTATAGGCTTAAGTTCATCAGGACTTGACTTTACACAAAAATGTTAAATAGAAAAACGTTTAGTTGCAATGTAGCGTAATAGTAAAAAAAAGTCTTTTTTAAAGGTTTTTAGCTGTTTTAGACTGTTATTTCGAAAACTATTGCTCACGAAAAAAAATGTTTAACATAAGAAAGTTGTGTTTTAATTGATTTTAGCAGATGCACTTGCGGTTTTTGAATTTAAAACTAATGTTGTACATTTTATGTTCATAAATTGTTTTTTTTTCAAATTTTTATTTGCGCTGGCGTTTCTGTAATTTGCAACCGATCCGGTTCAATATAGGACCATCCGTTATCTACGATTTGGACCGATCACATATATGGTTAAAAATTCGTCGAGATCCGTTTATTTTTCGCTGAAATAATCAAGAAACTTGAGTTCATACAGGCATCCAGACATACATATACATCATAGAAAACACTCAATAACCGTTACCATTTTAGTTATAAAGCCAAATATGATATTAGCTTTATTTGTAGTAATTCCAACTTATTTACCATATTAACATTTTGCAAATTTGTATTATTGATTTTGGTAAATATACAATAAATAAATGCCTTTCATTAAAATTCGTATGCAGTACTTAACACTTATAATAAACATAAGAAATGATGTAACTGCCTCTTTGGAGTGATCACACAACAGTTTTTCGGACAAGTCCATGTTTTCAAATTATCTTGTTGGAATACGTATTTTCTTCAGAACAATATCAAACATTTTATTTTTGATAATTGTGGGAAGAACTCCAGATAGCAATTTTCATTGTAATTATTATTTCATTGTATGTCTCTTATTAATGCTTCAAGCACATTTCCCATGGTAAAAAGTAACATTGTCAGTAGAGCAGCGAGGGAACATTTACCAAACTCGAATTAACTCAATCCCATTTCCTTTATTAAGAAATACGTTTACGGTAAGAATATGTTTAATTTTTAAAGCTATTTGCAAAATTATAAGATATGTTGAAAAGAAACTCTTTTCAATCATAACAAATTTCATTTTATGAGGATCTGGAAGAAATTGAAATTAGATCAGTAATTGGTTAACATTATCTAATAATACAACGTTAAGAGATCTGAATCATTCAATAAGATTGTATTATTTTAATACCAGAAATTGACATCTCAAGCTCAATGTGGACTTTACCCATATGGAATATTAAACTAGCCTTAATTTATTGAAATTTCCGAAAAGCTTTTGGACATATTCATTCATTCATCCTCCCAATTTATTAATTCTCGAGATCCTGAAGACTTTAAAGCCAAAACCCACGAACCGTTTCTTTGAGATTTCAATTTTACTCCTTTTTACGCAGAAGGAAGACAGCCAAACTCCTTTTGATATTTCAATATGCATCTGGTAATCACAAACGCTTGGCGATTCTCACAATGAAATCCAACCGCTGCGGTGCTCAAAAGGCTCTTCTTTCACATCCCTGGCTAACCTCATTACACGCAAGCTCTCGCATTGATTGCCTAAACCATCATCTCTACCAACCAGAAGGAAGAGAAAAAAAAACTGACCCTTTCTCCGCGCCTTCCTGTCCCGGTCCAAAAGAAAGCGCGAAAAGGAGGATACCAGGAGCGCCAAAATTCCTTGTGCACGTATACATAAAGGAAGTCACATGGCTTTATATTCTGCGCCGTGTGACGCGCGCGCGTGCGCCCAGCACGACAAAGAAAGAGAGAGGGAGAAAGAGAGAGACACACACATACTCGTTCACTTGGCAGCACCTCATTATATATCCCCCAGGCCTTCCTCATTATTCCTTTGTGTCTTGTTGACACAACATTTTGCACCGGCAACTGGAATATATATGTATATATCTATACGCGTATGCCCCCATATTGCGAGCCGTTATTTCACGATTGTTTTCTGCACTCGCGCGTGTGTGGGTCTGGCTGACCCCGTGGTAGATATATATCCTAGACGCAACATGTGACTATTGTCGGCGTTTGTGGTGTGTTTTTTTTTATTTCGGGGCGTCGCGCTGCTGTTGGCACGACAGACAGCCGCTATTTTTGCGGAAAAATTCTACTTCGGTCTGATCGAACTGGTACGGACGAGGGGCAGGATATTATATGTCGATGCCGGCAATTTGTTTGTTTTCGTAATGGCCTGGTTCGGCCTTTTTAGTTCAATAATTGAAGAGTGGGTGTGACTCTTTCTCTTTCCCCACTATTCCCTGTTCGACAGTCGGAAGTGAATTTGAAATTTTACCGTTAACGTATATGTACACGCGAATGCACGTATCGTGGTTTTGAACATAAAGGATATATGGATTCATCGGAAATAATATCTTTAGGGTCTTTTTTTTCCTCCCTCTGAAAGTAGTCCTTTAAATTCAGAAATCGAAAGAAAAAAAAAATCATAATATTTCAGAACCAATGAGCCGGGAGGTATGGCTATAGTCTTCCATAAATTCGAAACTGATTCCATTCTAATTTCCGAGAACTCACTTCTCTCGATTTCTACACGTACTTTATCAATCACGAAGATAACTAATGACGTTTTAATAAAAATTAAAAATTAACCGCTATCATTCATTAATATATATATCGATCCGCACCGCGCGTTACCTACATGATAAGTCACTCTCACTCTGAATTTTTCATTCACACGCGAGAGAGAGAGAGAGAGAGAGAGAGAGAGAGAAATAGGCGTATACGCTTTCAAATCGTTCACTAACGCAAGCGCACGATATCATTACGAAAGTCTGGCGTAATTCTTGAATCGAAACGATTTTCAATCAGAAAGATTTATTCACACATCATCGCTGTTTACCGTAAACAAATCGCTCGTATAACAAGCGATTTCTCCCACCATGCGTCTATAAGAACACACACGTATATACATCACACGTTGCAACGATCAGCGGTTCAATTACGGCGCGCCAGCGAATAAATCAATGGTCCTTTCATTATCTATTATCGTGCACCGTTATGCTTTAATCCACCTCTGGGTAAAAAAAAAACTCTTTCGCGTGCATATATGTATATACATGTACGCGAGTCGGATGGGAGGAGAATAGAGACTTTTCGGCCCCATTGTCTTGCTCGCTCACTTGCGCTTGCGGTATAGAGACTCGCGCTCGCGCGCAGGATGTAAAGTGTTCCTTCTCTCTCTTTCTCTCTCTCTCTCTCTCATGCTCAGGGGGACCACCCAGCCAACCTATACTTAGTGAGGTGTCGGCAAATTGAGCTATAGGTGCCTTGGGTGTGCAACGGGAGGCGCATCGCCGATACCACCACCATCCGGTGTATCTGCTTGTGTGTATGTGTGTGTGTGTGTGTGTTGTGTGTGTATGTGTGTAGGGCTATTAAGATCGAGAGCTCAAGCGTTCTGGGTATATACTCGCTGCTCACGCTCGTCGTCTTGAATGAGCGAGAGACGAGAAAGCCACTAATTTCTTTTTGCCACCTGCCGCTTTCCCGCGCGAGCGCAAGCGCAAACCGTCGTATATAGCCGAATCCAAATTGCACGTTGATTTTGCCACCAAGAAGAGAACCAAAAAGAAAGAGAGAGAGAGAGAGAGACCGAGACAATCTCGTCTAGCGTTTCGTAAGCGTGATTATGCGGTGGAGGAGGTAAAGAAGGAGGAGAAGGAGGAGTGCCGTCTTCCTCTGACTTTTCATTCATTCGAGCACGTAATAAAATTAATGACTTGCCAAAGTATCGGGACACACAGAGAGCGACGCGCGCTAGCGGATAATTAATTAAAATATTGATTAAGAGGATTAATTGATTGGCTATACAAGCTGGTTGGTATAATTTCTGTGCTATAGCGATATAATAACAGTGTGGTTTAGGGAAATTTTTCTATAAAAATTATAGACCGACGCTAATTTTCCGCGAAATTGCATTGCAACGTGCGTGAAAATGATTATGTCTACGATTTTAGTGATATACCTATTGGCAAGTTAAAGTTTTATTGAATCGAGTACTTAAGAGATGTTAAAGCCGCGATAGCGTCTATTATTAAGCGTGTGACTTCAGC
Source organism: Torymus texanus (assembly GCA_036873485.1). Taxonomy (NCBI): domain Eukaryota; kingdom Metazoa; phylum Arthropoda; class Insecta; order Hymenoptera; family Torymidae; genus Torymus; species Torymus texanus. Next base: position 16,380 of record JAYJLV010056773.1, read on the forward strand.
TGCTCATGATTGATGCATCGTTTATATCAATTTATATTTAATAACATTAGAGGAAAACTTTCCTTGCGGTCAAACTACTAATCGATCAGGTATTTATCTTTTCCAATTACAATTTGTATTTGCGGCAACTCGTCTATTTTCGAATTCTCTTGAGAACGCTAATTGAACGCTACTCTCTCCTACACAATCATGATTTAATCCGAAAGAATCATTCAAATCCAAATAAGGTCTACCCTTTTTAAAGGATTTAAAGAATACCGAAGCTTATAAATCTTAGGAATACAACGACGCGTCCTTGTCGAGTATGGTAACGCTGACTCACGGCGGAGTTTTTTATTAATTGACATTTAAAAATTGTCGCCCATACACTGCATACGTATTACATATATGTATATATACCGCATACATTCTCCATCAAACGTCCACCGTCTCGTGATTTATAAAGCCTCGCCGGGCATAAACCAGCGGTCTCGTCAGGCCGCAGCAGTCTCAAAATGAGTCGTAGCTTTAGTTTAAAGCAGTGTAAGAAGAGGAAGAAATCGCAGTAAAAGAACCGGCACGGAACGCTAATTGCCGCTCGCGCCAACGACGCTAGATCGATCGAAAGGAAAAGGAGAGTCTCCCTCTCTCTACCTCAACTGAGAATGAAAAGAGAGAAGAGAGAAGAAAGCTCGTATAATATGCTCGCGGAGAGATATATATCAGAATATTTTGAATGGACTTGGTCGATCGGGGCCTCGATACGGCCTTTGCTGGCCAGGTAACGAGCGATAATGCGCGTCGGAGCGGCAAGAGAGCAAGAGAGTCGGGGCGTCAATCAGCCGTCGTTCAATCAGCTCATATACGGCCGTGTATATAGCAGCCGTGCGGCCGCCTCGGGATGTGCATGCAGCACACACAGTGCACAGCCTTGGCATGTACGAGCGCGTGTGCGTATTATACCCAAGACGGTGAAAAAAAATCAGGTGAAAAGCCCTAAGTGGCTCTCGTCGCCTTCCTATCCCTTCCTATCCCTTCCTTCTTCCCTTGGTTTTTCCGCGCAATTTGCCACAGCGCTCTTGCTTTTAATCGATAGAGACGCGCTCGCGCTCGCCGCAATATTTTCGTGCCGCTGCTGTAGTGTATGCGTGTACAGCGCAGGCGCGCGAGCAGCCAAGAAGGAGAAGGAGAAGAAGAGAGAAAGAGAGAGGGAGCGATGCGCGAGCGCGCGCGCGCGGCCCTGTGTGACTCGTGTAATTGGCTTCCAACTGGACTTCAAAGGACGCCGCTCCCCTTCATCGCGCCGCCATACGGCCAGCGCGCGAGAGCGAGAGGCCGTGCCGAGGCATCTGAAAATTATACGCGAGTGAGAGAGAGAGAGAGAGAGAGAGAGAGAGAGAAGGGAGATGACGTTGTATAGTAGTAGTAGTGGTGGTGGTGGTGGTGGTGGTGCGTTCGTATCTCTCTCTCTCTCGCTCGCGCGCCCGGCAACGAGATGGACAAGATCGGTTACCGGTGTTTCAACATCGCATCGCGCCTCCACCGAGAGATAGCGTTCGATACGACGCGCTGTCTCGTTTGGCCGATCGCGACCGAGCGAGAGCCCCGATTCGTCATTAATCTCGCGTTTAAGCGCGACCGGCACAATCGTATAGAGAGAGAGAGAGAGAGAGAGAGAGAGAGAGAGAGAGAGAGAGAGAGAGAGATATATGAAGGCCTTTTTTTCGGGATCTTAAGCCCCAGCCGAACTTTCTCTATAGAATAGAAAAGAGGCAAAAGAGTCTTCTGCGTGAGTCCTTCTAATGAGATGCTTCTTCGTGCCGTATTACCTAAAACGTGATTAGGGATATTAACAGGGCTTCCTAGGGGAATTTCTTGGCTGGCGGTAAGACTGGTAGCTCCGTATCGATCAGACAGGCTTTTTTATGCCATTGTCGCGCGCCTGGGAGTTTTTTCGACGACGCCGAGCGTTAATTCGATCGCGAGGCTAGGGTAATATGAATTTATTGGATTGACGAGTGGAAGAGAGAGAGAGTGGGAGAGAGAGAGAGAGAGAGAGAGAGAGAGAGAGAGAAAGAGAAGGAGAAAGAGAGGGAA
>JAYJLV010056784.1:0-18453 GCA_036873485.1 Torymus texanus
CATATTTGAGATCAGCCCATCAAAATACATAAAGATATGATAGTCAGTGCTCTGGGTTTGACCACTTTCTTTTTTTTGTGTGGCTGTGTAATTTGTTTAGTTTATTATATTTTATTTGGACTAGCAGGAATGTACATAGCAATGTGATCATTGTTGAAGTTAATGAGTAGAGAAAAATGGTGTGTGAAAACCTCAATTTTGTATGTCTTATATCCCGCAGAGGCGTTTTTAATGCAAATGTTGTCAACCTTTCCTGCGGGTTATTTATTGAGGGCCTATTTGTCTTGGTAGGATTTGAATTTTGTAAATTTACTATGTGAATTTGAAATTCTGAAAGTATTTTTTGTTTAATAAATACAGAATAAAAAAATTTTAGTTGGCCTTTGAAAAAAATATAACTTTGTAGAACCAAGGGCACATTTTATCCCATCGTATAAAACTGCGTTATCTTTTTGAAAAATGAAATTTTATGACCCTCACATCGCTCGTTATAGCACTGACATAAGACAATGTAAGTTTATTACTTTCGAGTTTAAGCCGCGGGTAATTAAGTTTTATTATTTTCATTTAAACTGCATGTTCCGGGAGAGGATCCCGACGTGCTTTACGACATTTACATTGCAATGTCTCTCGCAAAACAGGATTAATGATGATAATTACGAAATTTCAATGTTTCGAGGGCAGAAAATTAAAAATTACCGTCGCATTGTAATCGACGTGGTGAATTTGCCCCTTGAGAAGTTGTAATTCACGGACCAGATTCATAGTGAGCGACCGTAAAACTCAACTGTACAAAGTTTACGGAAATGTGGTATACGGAACTTAATTACGGACGTCTTATGCTCGAAAGTAATAAGCTCATTGTATATATGCCAGCGTTATAATAGGCTGAGAAAGTACACAAAATAAAAGACGGATAAAAACATCGGTTTTATAGAGAACAAAGATGAGTGACACTTTGGTGTAAGGGAGACCTGGACAAAATGGACGTGATAAGGAAAAAGCAATTAAAAAATTTATTAAACTAGATAACTTGAAATAACTTTTAAGACATTTTATCTTTGTTTATAATAACAAAGAAATCGATCATTATATGAATGTATGAATGTCGATACATAAAAATAATGAACAAAAAATATGGCAATTTGTTTGGACGAGTTAAAAAAATCGTAGGGCTAAACGGACATATTACCAAAAAACGAATTATAATATCATAATAATTTTGTTGTACCCCTTAATATGTAAGAGGCATAAGGTAAATACAGAGAAGTTCAAAATAAACATGTATTATTAGCTTTGTAAAATTGTAGTATAACCTCGAAAATATTGTTTTTTGTTATTTCAGGAATGTAGCCATCATATATCTAGATATAACTGTTGTCCGTCTTGTCGAGTACGGCCGTTTTGCTCGGGTCTTCCTGTTTTTCAGCAAAAAGTGAAACGAGCTTTTAATAACCGTATTTTCTTCTTTAATAATCTGATGTACACATAATTTAAAGTAATTTTCAGAGATTTCGTAAAGACGGTAAAGTGCTAGCTAAGATAAACAATTTAATAAGCATAACTTATATTTTGAGTTTAGGAAAAAGGGTGGATTCATTTCTACGATAAGATCTTTTTTCTCAGCACTCTAAAAAAATGCTCAAGTATATTAAAATTCACAAAATGACTACAGCAGTTCGACATTGACAAGACTCATATTACAGAATTTTGAAATATTCGAAATGGAAATTCGCATGTGTTATATGGGCAATAAGGGAGGGTCTGATGATTTACAGCCCTGAAGAATTTATAAGAGATGATTTATTTCAAGTCCACAAGTATTCAGTTTTGATTTGTATCCACGTATTTCCTCCAACTTTTCTTATTATGATTCTTTCACTTATATACAAACCAACAATTCCGTTTCTCCACACCGAAACTAATTATAACATTCCTTATTAAAATCTTTGGCTCTAGCATGTTACCCAACGAAGCATCATCCCACACTAAAAACACGTAAAACAATTACGTTCACTTAAAAGAAAATCATGCTGTAAAAACCACTCTAATCTCCTTGCTCATTGTCTCTTCAAACAATCACGTGACCTTCGCCCGATCAATCTTAAATCCAATTCTTCGCCTATTACCCTACCTAGCACACCTGTTCCAACATAATCTACTTGATCTCGTGTTGCTAAAATTTTGTAGCGAAATTGAAACGCTAATAATTCACGTGCTTACGCACTGCCACGCAATTGCGAAGTTTCCTATATATACGTAAGAGAAAAACACAAGCTCGCTCGCATATAGTATCACTTGAACGAAGCTGTTGCTGCCGCGACGCCTTCGCTTCCAGAGAATAAGGGGGAGGCGGAGAAGGGAGAGTTTATTGGGTTTTCGATGTAGCGACGCGTACACGCGCTCGCCCGTTTAATTTCATTTGCTTTAGCGCTGAGATTAAATGCGACGAGCTGCTCTCTCTTCGATTGTTTTGGCTAGAGGCTCTCTACGAAATTATTCGTCCGCGATAATTGCCGTTGCCTTTTTTCCTCCTCCTCGTTTCAGTCAAGATACTCTGATTATGGGCCGGTGACTGATTTGAAATGCCGTGCGGTCATTAGGTGCTTTAGATGTAGGTAGGTAGGTGTGTGTGTGTGTGGGTACTGCTGTCTGTTTTGATTATCGCGAAAAGTGGTTTGCTTCTTGGAAATGGTTGATTGTGTTTTGTTTGTATTGAGAAAAGATTAGCTTTTAATTTGGAAATTAATTAGAATTTAGTTAGAGTTAGAGTCTGCATTTTAAAATTTTAGAATTTCATTACATCTTAATGGTATCTATTCAATCTACCATCTAATTTTGACTGCTGCGCAAAAGTTATTATCGAGGCTTCGAAAAAATGCAAATTTCCATGCACTTTATAAATTAATATAACGTGTCAATTTCCGCTCTCTCGAAAAAAGAAAAAAAAAATTCATAAAACTTTTACGGTACTCTAGAGGTTCAAAGAATCGATCATCCGTACAAAATTCATATATTTCATGAAAAAGTCTTTTATATTCATTACTGTATTTGTTCATATACAAATAATAAACCAATCACTCTACAGACATTACCACCAGCTATGTTTTTTTTTTTCTAGATTCATTCAAGTTTTTGAAACTAAAGCTCTTTCACTATTAGAACTGCGAAACATATCAATTAGCTTCTCGCAACGCATAGAGAAACGAATGCGAGCCCGTAAAACGTCTGGAATGCCTTTGCAGAGCTGCACATTCGCCTCGACCTCACTCGCGAGTGGTTGTCAAAAGCTCCACGACCATTTAATAAAGGCAGGAGTTATACGAGAATTCACCTCTTCTCCCGATGAAATTTAAAACGTACACACACACACACACACACACACCCACACACATACAGAGCGAAACAAACTACCAAGCCACGTGCAATGCGTAGCTCGCCGTTATACTTTGAATAGTCGTTTATCCACCGCCACTGGCAGTTAAAGGGCAGGAGGTTTAACGTCCGGTCGCTGCTGCTGCTTCTGCTGCTGATGCTACTGGTGTCCTGCGTAAAACCAAAGGCGGAAGCAGAGAAGCGAGCGACCGCTTTATGTAACACTAAACAGGCTTTACGGGACTCTTTAGAAGATTGTAGGATGAGACGAGAATTCGGTCCCTCCTTCGTCCTCCCCTAGGGATATATATACACCTATGTACGTAAGAGGGTAAAAGAAAGAGAGAGAGAGAGAGAGAAAATTCTTTATCGGGTACATAACGTAACGTATGGATGTTGACGTGTACGAGAGTAACGGACAGCTAAGACGAAGGTGTATGTGTATGTATACAGTTGTATAGTATATATATGCTGACGTGTGATTTGATTTCGAGGGGGGGGGGGAGACGGAATGGGGTGGGAGAGTAATGGAACGTTCGCGCTTTGTCGATCTCGCGAGTCATGTGCAGCATCCTAATGAAATGCGCGCGATGTAACTGACGTGCGCGAGCTCGACCCTCCCGTCCCCGACGGCGAGTATTACACATAGTGGTGGATTGTTTATTCGTTAAAGGGACATGAACGTTTGAGATAGATACGTTGGTATGTTGAGTAATTTTTTTTTTATTATTTGAAGGTGTATGGGGATTATTTGAGTGTCAGTTTTTTGGAGTGATAATTTTTATTTTATCGTGGATGAATAAATAATGAAATAACTCAGTATGGGTTGGGTAAGCTTGAAATGCATGTTGTAGTTGGAATTCAGTAAAAGATTCGATTCATGATGATGCATGTGAAAAAGTTAATAACAGTTTTATTTTTTCAGACTTCGAATCAGCGCTACAGGCTTTAGATCAATTCTGTCATTTGTAAACACATATTTTCGAAAATAAATTGAATTGGTGAGCGTATAATGTATTTTGTTATTGTCAATGTACATATAAGTTAGTGGAAATCGCCCTTCGTTTTTTGATTTGTGAAATTTTCGAAAAATCATTTTACAAAGGGGAGAAAATGGACTATTAACACAGAGTAAATCCCAGAAAATCACGTAACGTTTGCAACGGAAAAACTAACATCTCAGTCCAAAATATCTCCCGAATCTTTTCCCACATCCAAAAACTTTAATACCACATCAGCTGGGGTATAGTCATGATGTAGCTTGAAGCGTCAAATTGTAGGGCTTAATCATCTTCACTAAATTCGAAATAGGCAAAAATTTCACGACTCACGTGATAAGGTCTCTCTCTCTCTCTCTCTCTCTCTCTCTCTCCATCGGCGAAATTTTATAGAGAGGTCAATGTTAAAATTAGCGGAATATACTGAAAATAATGGAACTGACTGTTGTAAAGCGAGAGGCGGGGGGTGAAATGGAAGCTCGTAAAGTGAAAAGCCACTATCTTCTATTCGTAATTTCTTTTTATGACGTTAGGAGAGAGGCGTTTTAGAAATTTTATATTGATACTTCGGAGATTTATTTTCGTGTTCGCTCGGCAAAATTTTACAACTAAGGTTACAGCCGAGAAGTCAAATATTTATTCTTCATTTCGGCAATATTGCTAAAAAAAATAGTGAATCCTAGCTTGTATGAGAAAAAAAAGATACATCCATTCTCTCTTCTTCTTTTTTTTCTAAACGTCGTGTTCCCATCTATATCGCAGCGACGAGTAGCAGAGAAGACAAAGGACCCGAAATACAGCAACAGCAGCCAAGCAACGACGAGCTCCAGCGAGTCACCGAGCTGGAGGAGGTGGAGGTGACGGAGGGACGACAGGAGGCCGAGGACGTCACGCGCTCAATTGGCACCGCGGCTTTAGGGGTGGTGGAGAGCGGAGTCCAAGTGCGTTACACTCCTTCGATTCGTCATTCTTCTTCTTCTTCATCTTCTTCTTCGCATAGTTCTACCTCGTGTGTACACAAGGAAGTTATATTTACGACGCAGAGAAACTTAGAATTTCGTTAGCCAAAGTTTGATGAGCCGCGTGCACGACTTTCCGTTATTTGTCTTTTATTTTCCGCCCCCTCTGGGAGATTTCCACCCCGCCCTGCGATGTATCACGAGACTTACAGCGATTGTGTTATCGCCGCGTGATAATAATGTACCTTTGATTCAAACGTGTGTATGTATATATAGGCTCTTGCGTGTCTGGTAATAGGCTGTTAATGTTGAACGGTTGGTCGTTTTCTTTCTTTTCCAGGTTATTCCCATACCAAGGAACGAATGTGAAATGCTGCAATTTGTCAGTGAGTTCAGACGTCAAGCGAAGAGGTACCGGGCGCTTTATAACCGATGGATCGAGAACGCCGAGCGGGTGAGAGAATTCTCTATTTTAATAACTTTTATGTTACGATTCGTTTCGTATTTTCTTATTTTTTTTTTCGTTCGAATGAAAAGTAAATGACGTGGTAGGATTCTGGATAGATACGTGGAATTCAGAGTTTTATGTTGTCGGTGAATCACGATATTCGATGTTTTTGATGGTTTATTCGTGTTATTTTTATGAACTTTAAATTTTCATGATACGTTTCAATTGTTTACCGTATAAAAGAGAACAACGACGGATAATTGAAAAGTTGAACAATTTTTTGAAATAGAAATATTAGAATGCTTTGACTGATCATTATTGAGGTAGCAATATCACTGGAAACATTAGCAATTTTCATTCCAGCTGATAATTCGCTTAAACTCGATAACAGCAACACATCTGATCACCGGGAGAAATCGAACTCGTAAGCTCGTCCCTCGAACTTTTCATTGTCCCATTTGATATTCTTGCTCAAAGCCGTTCGGTGTATATATGTATATATCCGTGAAGTGGAGGGGATCTGACTGCACTCGCGCGTGGGTGCGTCGAGAAGGGAGAGAAAAAGCAATTTCAAATACTTCAGCGCGCGCGCAACTGGATAAGGGGGAGGTAGGGAGGAGGAAAGGCAAAAAGAGCTCAATTTATTTCTAACCTAGGTAATAGAGGAAATCGCTGGCAAGTCGAAACAAGTGTACACTCATGAGGAAATTCCTCGCTTCTTTTACTTGCGCGAGAAGAAGGCAGCAGCAGCAACAACGGCGGCGTCGTCGTCGGAAGCAGACGTTGATATAGGAATTGAGAGCGGTAGCGACGACGACGACGAAGAAATAGTGCGGGTGGATGCCGGCGGTCGGGAAAGGATCACTTGCTACGACCTTCATTTATTTTTCAATTTAACTGATGAGGCCAGCGAAATTGAGAGCTCGTCATACGGAAATTTAGAGGAAGAAAGGGAATAGAAGGAGGAGAAAGAGCAGTGACGAAGCAAGAGAATTTTTAAGAGGATTGCGGGTTAATGAGTTTGACGGGAAGGTTGGCATTTTTATTGAATATGGATGAGTCTTTGAGATTGGTTTGTTATTATGAGGTTCGGATGCCAATGGAAGTGAATGGTGATTTAGTCAAACAGGACTTTATTGAAAAATGTATTATAATGCGAGATTCTTTGAACATTGTATGAACGGAGAAAAAAATCAAGAGCTACCGCTATATTAACCATAACATTTTATAGATACTACAAGATTCTCGTAACTACAGTTTAAAGTACAGCAATATACTTAGCATTTAATGCGCGAATATTTTCAGAACTACACTTGTACAGAATTTTAAGCAACAATCGAATAAATCTTGCAAACTTAACGTCGATAGCACTTTATTCATGCATGCCACGAGACCTCGAACCCGCAACCCCTATTTCAATCCATTTCAACATCCCAGATGTTCAATTCTTTCATCGCATTATTTAATCATCTCCGTGCACACAGGCCACAAAACATCCATTAAACCATAACGTATCGCCATAACCACAGATCACCCAACCCCCCTGGCCCTGTGAAAAATTTACCGCTCGCACATTCAATCTGATAAATACCAACAGAATACTCCCACTCGCGTCAATGAATAAACCAACCCGTTGCATGTGCAATATTTAAAAGCGATCGCTTGCACTACTTGCGAGCTTGTTACAAAACTCTGAGTCCCCGTTACAGTTGTCGTCATAATCGTTCGCTTGATGTGCCCTTAACTCCCGTCGAGAGATACGACCTCGAAGAAAAAGTCTATACCACTGAATAATCAAACGATCATCGGCGTCAAGTGTTTTTGTGCGGGATCAACGTTCAATTAATACCGCGATAGTATAACGAACGAGAGAATAAGAGAAGAAAGGTCGTATAGAGGAGATACGTGGCTAATTTTACCAGCGGGTTCGCGAGACGCTACGTATATTTACCGTGAGGTGAGGATGATACTAGGAGGAGGCTTAACGACGATGAAGTGGAGATTTATTTGGGCGATTGTGTAATTTTCTCCTTTAGGTTATCGCCGCGCTCATAATAGTTTGGAGTAGTTGGTATATTTTCATTAGAGCTGAGATATTAGAATGTTAAGTGCCTCGTTTTATTCGCCGGTGGATTAAAAGCGCCGCTTCACTCGAGAAGCGTACTCGAGGTTTACGGCTAAGTGTGTATGTGTGTATTCGCGCTTGGCAGTAGAGTAGGGACGGGTTAGGTCAGACTCACAATTTCTTTTCTTTTTCTTTATTTGTACATTTGTTCAGTGCTATTTCAATCTTATTTTTCGATTAGATTATCGAACAATTAACAAATTAAAAGTATCTACTCTATATTTGAATTAATTTTTTATAAAAATTTTTTATTAAAAACTTTAACCTCAATTTTATCAATCAATGGCGAATAGAAAGTTCACAACAAGTGCACATATTGCACGTATCTTTCAACCCTCCCCCTCAGCTCGGATGTTTTTTTAACTGCCAACGCGTCAAAACATCCTTATCCCGTCCTCTTTTTCTCTCTTATCCCGGATAATAATCTCATCCCCTCTCATAAACGACACCAACTGAAAAACTCTTACCCTACGACGAGCATCCAGTATAAACCGCGCGCGTCCCGCGTGAAATATTCATAGCCAATACGGAATTTCGGAACGTACCAAAGGCCATGGAACCTCTACTATTACTGCTACTACTACTACTATAGTATACCGCCACTATCGCGCTTTATCGTCGGCAAGCGCGTCGCGTAAGTGTCAAATTTCTCTGGCTACGGGCAACCTTGACGCTTTAGATGTAGTATACGGCACTTCTTTCCTACGGCGGCTTTGTGTGTTATAGGGTCGCTAGGGATGGGTCGACTGTTTATCCGTGGTGGATCGCGATTGTGTCACCAGATAAAATCCTTTCTTATTTGTATGATAATGAATGCGTTCGGTGAGATCGATAGTAGGGTGGGAAGAAGAGGAAGAAGTTTCGGGGCGAGGAAGTTCCGAAGGTCGCGTTATGATAATTTTTAGTGATGGAGAGGGACAGCGAAAGAATGGTGGAAAGGTTATGATGGAATTCAGGTTTAACAATGATTTTACTAGGTATTTTTCTTTATTTATAAACAGTTTTGACGTTAATTATCAGTATGGTTACAGTCTGACAAATCATTATGAAACATTAAAGGGAATATTGGGCATCTTACAAAAGCATCTACACATTATATTGTGTTTCATTTCTAATCTCCTTTTAGTTACTCCCAATAAGTTTCATTGTGTTTGTACCCTAAGTCACTCAAAGACTAGTAAAAGCTTGAGATATGAAATCACGACGTCAGTAGAAATATACAGTTGACTATACAATTAACTTATATTTGCATTCTAATTTTAGTAGTACTAATCAATTCCGACGTAACAATTTTATTTCTCCTAAATAAAAAGTATAATATTAGAAAAACACCAAAACTATCTTCTTAAACATCTATTACAAACGTTGAAACATCCACGCAGTAACACAATTCATCAATCCTGCATTACTTCAAACGACTAACGGGGCACTTCATTAAACCAAAGCCCCACCAGTTATATAAATCCGCGACAAAATACGCGACCAAAGTAGCTCGAGACCACCTCGTTCCTTGCCGATTCATCGCGAGAAGCTTAAACTCGCCATCGTTCGCGCGTAACCCTCCGTATATATACACACACACACACACACACACACACACACACACATATATATATATATACGCACACATAGCAGAGTTTCGCAGTGAGACGCAACAGCTATAACCCAGCGGTAAACATAAATTTCTGTACGCATTTCTCGCGTGGCATTGGGAGTGGTAAAATATGTCGTCTCCCCATCTCTACTCACCTTCCACCTGGCGCTCAAATGAGACACGCCATTTTGGCCCAGGGAAGATTGACGCTAACTGCGAGGGAAGATAGACTGTATAGTGAAGCATGGAAATGAAGTAAGTATCGTGCGCTGAGCAATTCACGAAACTATATAGACACATGACGATCGATCGATGCGGCTTTACTGCTCATTCGTGAATTGACAGTTTCTAAGAGATAGTTTTAAGACGAAGTTTTTCTTCTTTTTTTCGTTTTATTTCTGGCCCGCGTTTTTTCTATAAACGACGCGCTTTGACTTGCTAAACTTGCGCACGCACATGTATGTGTGTGGGTTTATGAGCAAGCGCGCACGCATTGGTGATGAGGTGGTGAAGGATCGAAGGTTTGAGATTTAGGAGAATGAGAGGATTTTCTTTGGTTCTTTTTTTTTTTTAATTTGATGAGTGGTGGAAGGTTTTGAATTTGGTTGCGGAAATGTGGTTTGGAGTGAAAGATGGTAGTGAATGATTCGGATTCAGGTTTGGAGAAATTTATGACAGTTAATTTAGCGAATATTTGAGATATTTTAAGAGTGAAAATGTAACAAAATTACTTATACGGCTTATGTAAAGTTCAGAAGGTTTTATGGATATAATAAATAAAATACGACTTTTATATTTAGACTTGTAATTTACAAACAACTTTTTATAGTCATGGACATTTCGAGTCGCAAATTTGAATTAGTAATGTTAAAGTTTATTGTGACTGTCATATGATAGACTTCTATTTATTTAGCCATAGTTATATTAAAACATGATGTTAAAATTATTAAAACGTTCATTATATCATTCAAAAGATACTGGCAAACTTATTGTCAAATCTATTTATGATTATTTTGAATTTCGAGCTAACTGGGACTGTGTTCACTATAAATAGAATGATAATTAAAATATCAATATTCTAATAGTATCTCATAAATTGAAACAACAAAAGAATAAGAAAGGAATGAATTCTATTCAGCTATGGAATAATATAAGCTATTACTAATGGCAGGACATTTTTCCTGTCGTAAAAATAACTCTGCGATCATATCACTGACATTACTCTGTCTTATATTTATATTTTACATATGTACCGGTAGCCGTAAATGAAGATTTACTAGACGGGTCACGGGAATATTAAATCAATAGTCATAATAATGTCATAATGTAGACATTAAAAGATGTATATACCCTTTCGTAAAAATATTCATTTTTTTAAGCGCCTCAATGAAATGATGAACAGAAATATCGGAAGTAATAAAGACGATATTTTGACGCTGTTATTCTACATTTCATTGTTGGGTCGTAACATTGACTTGCATGATATATGGCAGCAACTATAGCAACTCGAGCTCAAGAGGAGGATAAATTATAATATGTACATTTGTCCAGAAGACATAAGGTAGCAAGGCAATTTGGGTAATACATTCTAATTATGATAAATTATTACATGATCTCCTTACCCTTATAGGATTACGTAGCATACTCTTGACGCAATTATACACTTATACGACTGCATAATTAATCGCGCTTTTAATTAAAACAATAATTTCATCCCTCTAATGTTTTGACGTATTTCATTACTAACGTGTTCTCTCTTTACTTAAATTAGAGTGAAAATATGAAGAAGGAAAAATCTTAGCCCTACCTCACTTTCATCGGTGCAAAAGAATATTTCACAATGGTAAACGAGTGCTTCGTAGAATTCCATCTGACATAATTATTTATCTTATTCTTTTTGTTTCTATAAAAAACCTGCACATGTGCTAATTCTTGTCTACAGCAGTCTCGTGCATATTTATCTATATTCAATGTCTAATAATTATATCACGCGACACTTCCAATAGCCCAGAATTATTCAATTAGCAATGAATAAAAAAAAAGAAAGTTGTCCTAATTACATCGAAAACCCGGCTTTATTCAACTCGTCGTGTACTTACAAATTATTTAACCCAAAGCGACTTAATTAAACTCCTTAATCTGCATTAAAGCGCAGCGCGCGTTCGGCTTTCTCCCACGGATACTCAATATATAGTCGGGACAGAACTGTGCCGTTTAATTGGCATCCTGATTTACGTGGGATTACCAGGGTGCTACTTGGAAAATTCGTTTTCACGCGTCATTGGTCCGCGAATATCTCATTATCAGGCGGCCGTTACACCATCCGCGCCTTCGTGAAACTAGCCGAAGGAAGCAACGGTGCAGAGATAACTATTCTGCCATTTATTAAAAAAACTCTTGCAGTTAAAGAGCAAAGCTAACGTCACACGGAGCTAAATTTTTCGCAGTGTTGCATCGTTGGAAAAAAATAGACTAGAATGTAGGTGTTCCTCTCTTGCTCGTGTTGTGTAGCTTTTTTCTCGTGGACCATTGTTTCTAGTAAAAAAAAAAAGAAAAGAAAAATTATAGTTGGCTGCTGAACTGGAAATCCGAAAATTAATGGAGTAGAAAAGTTTCTATGTAATTTGGAATTTTATCAAAATAATTCGATTTGAAGTTCGACAATGCAACGCGGAAAGTCAATTTAAATAGCTACAGTTGTTTACTCGCATAAAGTCGAATAGAGAATCTGCTTAATTAAGTTAGTATTTGCAATGCTTAATTAAGTTTCATGTACGCCTGGGTATAATACAAACCCTTAACATTTGCATCGATACTCCCACTACCTCTAATGGCGCCTCTCATTAAACGAACCATTCTTTTCTTTTTTTCCCTTAATTTTTTGGTATTTTCTTACTGACCTACATCCCCTTCGTATCACAATCCCTTCTTTGCAGTATCCGACTTCTGTATCCTCGCAAAACTACATATCCACGCGGGTAGCTTGAATTATTCATGCATATTATTAGACAGTTTGGTTGAAAAATAAGCTGTTTTCATATGAATATGCCTTTTATTAAGGGCAATACCGGAAGACCCAAAGCACACCGATAAATCCTGGCTTTTAATAAAAAAAAAAAAAAGAGAGCTAGGACACGAGCATATTCGGAAAATGCGGTTACGTAGTTTTTTCGAAATTCCGGGAAGTTTAATTAATTTTAGCGTTATCCCTTTTTGTCCGTGCCGTTTAATAGAGTGCAAAATTGAAATGGACATTCTGCGAATTGATCTTTGATGCTACTGCTGCTGCCTCGGCGGCTAACTGAATCATCTGAAACAATTACACTACACAAAAGATATCTAGATTCTTCGACAATTAAATTCCATACCGTCGTCACCCGCTTTGTACGACCTCGAAAGGACGCGAGAATCTCTCGACAGTCGACAGCTCGCCCACAGCAAATCACTATAGTGGTAGACCGTCCATTACACACCCTCGTATTATTTTTCATTGACATCCTAAATTCAGTACAAATTGGATATGATGTGTACGAGGCGTTTTAAGCTATTTTCTTGTAGAAAATTTACATTTTAACATTTGATATTGAAAGAAAAAATTTAAAGTGATTTTGTTAATAAATTAAAGATATATTTTTAGATGTTTGAAAATTTCATAATAAATCCTTTAATATAACTATTGGGTTCAATTTTCTTATAATTCATATAATAAGATGAATGTTATTATAATAATTAAGCACAAAATTATATTAATTATTTCGATAATGGTAAAAAAAATGTCAGAGCCAATCACAGACTGCTACATGTTGATAATTTTTAGTACATTATAAAAATCACTGTGGGTTGAAATCTGACTACTAAAGGATATATAAAAACTTTTGTATGTATTATATGCAAAGTACTCGTTTCAACTTTTACAAAACAATTCATTCGAAAAAGTGGCCATATAAGTTACATACTCAAAGGACACTGTTAACTAGTATTTTATTTTTGTTCTTAGCAAAATTAATTTTATTTATAAAGTGTTTTGAGTCTTTTTTTAGTAGAAGATAGATTGTATTTTAATTTTTATCTATACATGTTCGTCAATTTTCTAGAAAAAAATTGCATAAACTTTTTTTGATTAAATAAACTAAGTTAATCACATACAATGAAGCATAGTCAAAACATTTGATTTTACAATTAGGCTTAGGGTGTCATTAACTTTTTTCTTATAACAATTTTCAGTTCAAGGTGGCCGATTATATCGAATTACTTTGGTTGTTTCCGTAGTTTTTTCTTCAATTCAAATCCACTGCAGTGCGCCTGCAGTTAAAACTATACAGCAGCTTTTTATAAACCTGACTTTCATCCATTTTCAATAAGAATCTTTCATATCAAAATTAACTTATACATATTACGATAAAAGTTACGTTCCCGTGATATATCAAGGAAACTTCCTACAGTATTTATCTACTTCCTTAACCTAGCTTTACTAACTGGTCCTACGGATACTTTATATCTAATAATTATATCTAAACGCGTGCAGTTCTATAAGTCACCTTTTTGCCCTCGTAATCATCTCATCTTATCACATCCCACTTCATTCTCATTATCCAAAAACTTCTCGAACCATTACCATTACGAAAAAAATAAATAAATACACATATTAAAATTTCTCTCAAAGTCACAATTTGCCTCAAATTCAAACCCTCGACCACCTCTAAAACCATCCACTCGTCCTCCTCCCCCTCCCAAGAAAAAAAGCATCATCTCTTCGCGCACCTCTCACCAGCTGCACCGTCGCATGCACACTGTACGTACTTTCACCCTCTCTCTCTCTTTCTCTCTCTCTATCTTCCCTGGCGTGTGCGCGGGCGCGCGCTTGCGCCCCGCCCCTTGCTCTCTCTCTCTCACTCTCTCTCTCTCTCTCTGCGTTCCGGCTGCTAACGCACCGGCGCGCGGCTACTGCCACCACTTCGCCGCCGCCGCCGCCGTCGCGCCGCCGCACCGTCGTTTGCTACTACTACTACTACTACCACCAGCAAGCAGCAGCAGCAGCAGCAGCAGCAGCTTCAGCTCTGTCAAAGCCGAAGGCGTCGGTGGCAAGAGCGCGCAGTACTGCCACGGTACTCCGGTTCTCCGGTTCTCTAACCGAACATCCTCTCTTGTCTTCTATCCTCTATCTACTTCTGTTCCCTTCTTCACGCGTCTCTTTTGTTATACATCCCTCGTCTTCTGTCTTGTGTGCTGTTAAAGTGAAGAGAAAAAAAGGGCGAGCGATAGAGAGAGAAAGAGAGAGATAGAGAGGAACAAACTGGACTTTGGATATTTGCATAATACATCGATGGTGATATGAGGCGACGAAAGAGAAGGGAATCACGCGCGTGAAAAGTTGAATGAGAAAGATTGAAGTTTAAACAGGAGGTCTAAACCATCTCTACGCGCGCGGATAACACGCGGCGCGTTCGCCGTGAGCGCGAAATTAAAAGTTCGCCGCGCGGGTGCTCGCGCGTGCCGGAGAAGTGAGTGAGTGAGAGGGAAAGAGAGAGAGAGAGATCGGCGCAGTCTGCTGAAAGAGATCGGGAAATAAGTTTTCTTCCTCTACCGTCGTGTCATTTCTATCTTCCCGCTGCTTTTAAAACCAGCGTCGTCGTCGTCGTCGTTATTTCGAACTTCCCGCTCTTCGACGCTCCATTATCTTTAACTCTCTGTCTCTCTATATATATCTATTAGGAAGCTGGCAACTTTTTATCCTCAGCCGGCGATTAGTGTTCCTACCGTCGCGTTATTAAAATCGAGATACTAATCTCTCGGTAAGTGTTCGGGGAAAAAAGAAGAAGAAAAAGGAGTGTACGCGATATGCAGTGGGAAGGGAACTCGTGCGGCAGCAACATGTGCTAAGAAAGAAGAAGGAGATGAAAGCAATGTCTCGACGACGGGAATCAGTGTGCGAATCATTAAGAAGACAGAAGATGATCGAGTGAACCGTATAGATGTAGATTTATAAAGAAGTGATCTGATACATATATGCATATAATTATGGAACGCAGTCATCGACGTAGGGCGAGGACGAAGATGCGCTTGTTGTTTTTGCTGCTGTCGTCGTCGTCGTCGTCGTCGTCACCGCCAGTTGTTGCGCATTTCTACTCCTAGAGGTGTTAACAATTAATACGAATCCTGAGGGGGATCGAGAGGTGAGTGTTGTTATCTGCAAGATACAGTTTTATCTTGGGACAAGTGTACGCATGTATGTAATATACGCGGTTAGGGGGGTAATTTTGTGACGGTGTATAGTCGGTCGGAGGGGATTGAACGCTGTGGAGTGGAAAGTTTTCAAGTGGGTGAGAGGGAGAGAAAGAGAGAAGTTGGTTTCTTCGTAGAGATTGTATCAGGCTTGATTTCAGTTTGACGATCGGGGAAGCCGCAGCGGATTTGCCGTGAAATCGAGCTGAATATGGTGCATGATGCTTTAATTTAGTGTAAGGGCTCTTTGAAAATAATGGTCGTTCGGTGGCGCGAGGTGATGAAAAACGACGATGGGGGTCGTACCGAGTATATTCTCTTTTGAAAGAGTGGAGTAAAATTTTTTACTATGTAAAAAGAACGAATAATAGCTGTGTGGTTCGTAGATATTTTTTTTTTACTTGCTTGAAACTGTTAGCGATTTCGTTGTTAAACGGTAGTCGATTTTTTCAATCTTTAAGAGTTACTTTAAAGAAATTTAACAGAATTGCTTGAAAACGTAATAATTATGCACGGTACGGTAAAAATCTTAAGTATTTGACTGTAAGAGTTGTTAGCAACTAAATAATAGCGGTCAGAGTTCATTTTGACAAATGCGATAAATTGTATCCATCAGTATGTACAAGTTGTTTTAACGAAACGTGTATATAGCCGCGAACGTGTTAGAAATATAAAAGATAACAAGCATGCTTTAATAAAAAGAAAATCTGTAATAAAAAAAAGTGCAGCTTTGTACTCTATAAAAACTGAGTAATCAATTTTTATTTTTTGTAAAAAACACTCGATCAATTATATAAAAAAGTGAGTACTACTGTAGACACATTTTTTCAAAATAAAATTCAATTTGTGATAAGATGTTTTTAACAAAAAAAAAAAGGTCGCATAAAACATTATTGCAGACTCTTCAAATCATTCCCATTGATTTGAAAATGTAAATAACAATAATCCAATTCATGTAACTATAAACATAATTGAAAGCTTTTGAATGATTTGAAACGCTGAAATATGTGCTTTGGCAAATTAATTTTATTACCACGAAACGTAAGGACATTGCAGTAATATAAAGCTATACGACATGTAAAATGGCAATGTAATTTAAACTGCAGACCAGGTGAATGATAATTCACGTTGAAACATAAAAATCGCTTTATATACACAACTAATCGTACCTCAAAATTTGTAGTTTTCCAAATTTATTCAAAATTTCTAAAAAATTCTTTCATTTACACCATACTCAACTCGGTGTAACATGGAAATTCAAATTATTTAAAGCAGCATTCTATTTCTATATCTACCAAAATAAAGAAGATAAAAAAAAACTATTATTAAACGAATTAAGCTCATGCAATTCAAAGCTTTTTTCCCATTGCAGTATACTCAAAGTGTTTTATCATCCTTACGACGGTGGGAGATCTCAACTGCGAAATAAAGTAAACCGCGTTATTTGAATTTCAAAAGCAAACAATTATATGTAAAACCTTGAAAGTCATTCATCTTATTTTCATGCATATAAGCATATCTGCATGCCTATATACATACATACATACATACATACACACACGCAAATGCTCACAAGCGAGTGTGTCCTTTTACCCAAGCGTTATGAAGTTGTCTCGACAAAAGAATTTCCAGTGGCACGAGCGCACGCGTAGATTAAAACTGGCAAAGCCAGCCTCTGCACTTCTATAGAAATGGACGAAATTCCATTGGCGCGTAAGTGTCGTAACAAGGTTCGCAACTGCAGCGTCGTTTAACTTGAAATGTAATCTCTTTAATTATTCTTTTGAACGAGATGACGTGTTAACTCGTGAATCCAACACACATGTATATACATATAGCATATATATATACGTCACCTCACAGTTCCATCCAAACTCATTGATTCATGAATTGGTAACAAATTTCAAACATTACTATAATTACAAACTCTCACTTACAGTGGCATACATACATATATATATATATATATATATATCGCGCTAAATTCCAGCGACAAATTCACACTAACCATTCGCAAATAATCGTTCTCCCTATCCCTTTACTGCACTACGATGCGCTTATCGCATCACCGAATTAAACCCTGCACCACGAGTGAGAAGAGAAGAGAAAACAAAGAAACTTCCATTCGGCACATCTCTCCACGAAATTTCCGCATGGTTGTCGCATTTTTGCTCTTGAATTTCCAACTCTCTCTCTCTCTCTCTCTCTCTCTCTCTTTCTCGTTCCGTTATACGCCAGCATTACGCATACGCGTGTGCAACCTCTTTTTTCGCTCTTCCGCGTCACATGCAAAGTGCGCTCGACATAGCAGCAGCAGCAGCAGCTTTTCCTCGCGAGATTAAAAGCTCGAACGCGCGCGCGCGTACGTGTACGTCTCGTCGTCGTTGTTTCGTAAAAGACAATGGAACGTTATTTGAACAATAAAGTGCCGCACTTATCGGCCGTCGATCGATGGGTTGCACGTTGTTTGAAATGTGTCGAGTATATACGCGTGCGGATGGCGGCTGCTGTGACTCTGTGTATATGTGTGTATGTGCATATATGTGTATATTGATGGTCCTGCGGTTGCTGCAATCAGTATCAATTTGTATTTAACTGCGCCTTTGGTTTTTCGAGTTGCTTGTGTACTACGAGTATAGAGGGGAAGATAGTTTATGTTTGTTTGTTTGTAGTATCATTTATTAACGCTCTAGGAAATATCCCCTTAAGCGCGGACTTAGCAAGTAATACAT